>PVKE010013543.1:12712-36490 GCA_004027555.1 Craseonycteris thonglongyai | reverse complement strand
TAAAGTGACAATATATTTATTACGGTTTACAATACTGACTTCTTAATTTAAATAGAATTATTGTTATTCCTAATATATTTGTAATACTGTCCCTTATTTTTCTCTCAGTGTAATGACCGCAGTTTAGAGATCTGTTGCCGAGAATGCTCACTTATCAAGTAAATAGATAGGTAAGAAAAGCAATTTAATTTAAAACAAAAAAAAGGTACTTACATTTTAAACAGTAGAAAAATTGAAACTCAACGTGGTCACCGAGGATAAATATTATTGATTGATAATAATACTGTTAATACAAAAGAAAAGCTACCGTATGACACTACCAAATATTCAAGCTAACTGACTGTGTTCTTCGATGAGTCGAGTCGTAACTGTTGCGTTCACGCATTGCGTCTGGTGACAAGTGTAACACATAAGTCAAAATGTATTGTCTGGGTGGGCAGAGATCACAGTGTCAGGCTGTCAGAATTCTAGGAATTTATGACCTTGGCAAATTCCCAGAATGCATTAAACTATTGCTAGAAAGTTTTGTCTTCTACAATCGCTTCAAAGTCCATGGTACACGGAATTCCACCCCAGATATTGCGAGCGATCGACGATCGACCAAAATTGGCCTCTCTATGGACTTGTTGGCCACCCCTGATATAGGCTTCTGAAAATATAACTCCATGTTAATAAGTAATTGAGGATACTCTTTTCCTGTTCTCATAAAAACAAAACTATAGCAGCTTTAGGACATGAGATCTTGTCACAAACTCACTAGGATTAAAATTAAAATATTAAATTCAGAGTCCAGGTCACTGTTTCCATATAAAAGACTATATGACAACTTCTATCAATACACTAAGATTTGTATAAATAAGACAGTTTAAAGGGAACATACTGATGAGAAGCTACTCACTTTCCATTCCCTGAGGATATGTTCCTTGCAAAAACTTTGGCCAAAGATTAAGTGCTGGATTGAGTTTACTGGAAAAGGATGCTGACTTTATATTCAATCTTGATTTCTCTAAATAATCAAGGTAATTTTTCTCCGTGGGTGATACATAACAAGCGAAGTTCTTTGCAACCAGATCATCATTAACACAAACCTGTACAATTTTAAACATTTAATGAATAAGACAAAATATAGTCAAGTGACCATTCAGAAAATATTCCAAACTTAACTACAAATTTCAATCTTCAGAAAAATTATTTTATAAAACATTTAATTTGATAGAAATAGATCTCATGACTTCTGCACTGGCAATGGTGAACTAGGTACTTCTGACCAACCCTCCTGATAAGATAAAAAGTAAGAATCTGTGTGAAATATAAGAAATATCTTCTTAAAAGCAGTGGAGAGCTAACATGACTTTGCCAGGCAAAGAACTAGGGGAGGGCAAAGACAAAATTCTAAAAGGAAAAACTGATAAATTAAGACTATCAAAATTTAAAATTTCAGGGGGAAGCCAGGATGGCTCAGCAGGTTAAGTGCTCGCTTTACAGCCCCACGAACCAAGGATCAAATCCCAGCCCAGACCCGTGCAGCCCACATGCTGAACTGGGGTGTGCTTCCCATGTGGGAGGTCCCCAGTTCAGTTCTTGCCACCCGGTTCGGCCCCTGGCTCAAGGCAACAAGGGAGTGTGCCTCCCATATGGGAGGGCCCCAGCCCAGATCCCACCCTACTTGGCCCCCACCCCCCTATATGGAACAAAACCATATTGAAAACTAATGATGTACAATTATAGAGACTGCTCTGGGTCTACCCTCTTCTCTCTGTCTCTATCTCTCTCTGTCAGAAACAATAAAATAAATCTTTTTAAAAATTTTTAAATTTCGGCTTTTCAAAAGGTACTGTTGGGGAAGCCATCGGGATGGCTCAGTGGGTTAAGTGCTCACTTTGCAGCCCCAGGGACCAAGAATTGAATCTCAACCCCGATCCGTGTGGACCCATATGCTGAACTGGGGAGTGCTTCCCATGCGGGAGGCTCCCAGTTCGGTTCTTGCCCCCAGTTCAGCCCTCAGCTTGAGGGGGTGTGCCTCCCATGCAGGGGGCCCCCCCACCCACCTGTGTGGACTGAAACCATGTTGAAAACTGATGACATACAACTATGGAGACTGCTCTGGGACCTCCCCATTCTCTCTGTCTCTCTCTGCCTCTGTCTCTGTCTGTCTCTGTCAAAAACAAAATAAATCTTTAATAAATAAATAAATAAATAAATAAAACACTACAGTAATTTTTTAAAATATATTTTTATTTATTTTTATTTTTGACAGAGAGAGAGAGAGATACAGAGACAGAGACAGAGAGAGAACTGAACTTGGGGAGCTCCCAGTTCAGCATATGGTTCCGCACGGGCCGGGGCCGGGATTCGATCCCCGGTCCCCGGTGCTGCAAAGTGAGCACTTAACCCACTGAGCCATCCTGGCTTCCCCTACAGTAATTTTTTAAAGAACAAAACACAGTCCTGGATAATTTCTTTTTTTTTTTTTGACAGAGAGAAAGACAGACAGAGACAGAGAGAAGGGGGAGGGCCCAGAGCAGTCTCCATAGCTGACAGTTTTCCATATAGTTTCACTCCACAGCTGGGCACACGGCTGCGAGCCTCCGGCATAGGCCCCGACAAGGACTGAACTGGAGGCACACCCCAGTTCAGCATATGGGTCCGCCTGAGCCGGGCCTGGGATTCTATCCTCGGGCTCTGGGGCTGCAAAGCGAGCGCTTAACCCGCTGAGCCATCTCAGCTTCTCCCTTGGATAACTTCTGATCTAAGCCAGACCTTGAAAGATTAGAAAATGTCTATACTGTGTAAATGACACTGTTTCTCTTGGTGTTTACTCTTAATTAAAATAAATATTTTTAATAATGATATAATATTTTTAAAATACAATTCTTTCACTTACTTTTTCATTTCTTACAGTTACATAAAGGTAAACCTCAAAAGTATCTTCTTCGACAGCACATAATTTGGCTTCCACCTGGGTAGTTGCTAAACAGCATAAATGAAAACATAAATTAGCTGATATTAAAAGTATACTTGAAACAATTGTGACTAATTCCCACCTATTAATCTCTGCTAACCACTTACAATTACCCAGCACCACAATGTCCCATGGCTTCCTCCTAAAGGTGGACCTTAAGGAGAACAGGCCTGGGGGTGGGCGAGTCAAGGAGAAGGCTCATACCCTTTGTCCCCATCTGCAGCATCCTCCTCCTGCCATCCTATGAACACCTCCTCGAGCACAGTGCATGGCCCTCTCTTCCAGTGACTCGCAAATCCTTTCCAGTCAGTCTTTCATCTGAGTCCCTCTACCCCTCCAAATGGCCATGGATCGGAGCTCTTCACTACTCTGAGACTTAATAATCGAAACAGTAGTCCCCCAAATGGTTCCTATCAGACACTATGCTAAATCCTTTACCAATGTATTTCACTTCAGTCTTAACACAACCTCTGAGGGTCATTGTACAGGTGAAAAAACTAGGCTCAGAGGTTATCCACAAGTAAGAGGGCAGTATTCAAGACTAGGAGCTCTGCCTCTTCCAAACTTGTCTACTAACAATCCCATCCCCTCCCCCCATACAAACACAGGGACTAAAACTCCAAAACCAGTGACCTTCCTGTCTCTTCCCTGTGCAAAGCATCTGGCAGTTCCTTTAGCCAGACAGGGGGTTAACAGAAGAGAGGGGCCAGCACCCCAACAGGTACAGGCAGCACCCCACACATTTCACACCCACTATTCCTCAAAAAGCCGTAGGAGATAGGCAATTATTTGGCTCTTTACTAACAGGGGTTTGGACAAATGACATGAATGAAACTCTACGGTACAGTCAACAATGTAAAGACAGCACACTACACAGGTGCTCTGAGACACTTCACATGTCTTAAATACAATGAGGATCACACAATAGGCTTTTTATCAATTATTGGTTCAGTGAAATGCATGTAAACTTATGTTGCAGTGCTGCAGCATCTAGGCAAACTAAGAGGCAGCCATCATTTGGTCCCTCACCCAAACAGCCCCTTTCAGTAACTGACATCACCTGTCAGTTACTGATGTCCACATGCACCCTCAAAATTGTGGGGATGCAGCATCACTGTGAAGCTCCAAGTAACTTATGAAACCATGTGAGGAGAGTCACAATAGCTAAGCACGTACATATCAAACATGCTCACCTACAGAAGGTTAAAACACTTTGGGTGTCAGTTCAAAGTAGGCTGCAGTGATCACACACTTGCCTTACCTTTGAGAATATTCTGAAAGTACTGAATAGCTGCACTGTCCCACTTCTTGGCAGGTCTGAAACAGTGAACAGATGCAACCTTATCAAACCAGAATCTGGGGCTCGTATCTAACATCATTTTGTAAACCATGCACTGGATGTTTCTGACATTACACACTGAACACATGATGCAGGTAAGGGGGTACATGGATCTGGCTCTGTTCTGAGTAATGATCCCAGCTGCACCCTGCAACATGCTCATCTCACCACTGCCACCTGCACTAGTGCAGAGACCAGCTAAGAACTGGTAAGCCCCTTTCTGGAGCTTCCTGAGCAACTTGTGCCCACCACAATGGCATCGTCTGTCCCAACACCATCGTGCCAGTTACCTGGGACATACCTGCCTCCCTAACCAGAACACAAGCTCCCTGGGGCAGGGACCCTGAGTGTGCAGTGTTTAGCATAGGCTGGCACAGAGGGAGGATTACAAAGGTGTTGGTCAAACCAACATCCTAAGAGTGGACGTAGGGAAAGTTTCATGCTACTTCTCAATCTGCTGACAACTCTTACTATCTCCCATTTTATACCATCTTGCCCTTTCTATGCTTTGGAAAGAAAATCACAAGAAAAGCTGTAGGCAATGAAAGATCAGGAGAAGCTGATATTTGGAAGCAAGGAACAAAAGTAAGGTTAGAGGGAAATATTTTATGTTTCTCCTCTGGTATTTTTTTTTTTTTTTTTTTTTTTGACAGAGAGAGCGAGACAGATACAGAGAAGAGAAGGGGGAGGGCCCAGAGCAGCCTCCATAGTTGCCTGTCATCAGTTTTTGACATGATTTCATTCCACACAGGTGGGTGGAAGGGGGGGGGGGGGCGGTCAGGCTTATAGGGCGAGACCAGGCCAGGGGCCTCCCACATAAAAGGCATGCCCCCGAGAGCTGGGGGCTGAACTGGGGACCTCCTACATAGGAAGCTTGCCCCAGCGAGAACTGAATTGGGGGCATACCCCAGTTCAGCACATGGATCTGCACAGGCCAGGGCCAGGACTCAATCCTCGGACCCCAGGGCTTCAAAGTGAGCACTCAACCCACTGAGCAATCCCAGCTTCCCCACTTCTCTGGTTTTCTTTATCAGAGATGCCACGACCATCCTCCAAGTGTTGTTTTAAAAATCAAATGAAGGTAATGTACATCAAGCCCTAGCCAAGTACCTGGACTAAAATATTATTTTTACTTTTGCTAAAAAAATATTTAAACACATTAATTCAAGAGAATTATAAAAGATTTATAAAAGGAGGTTAAAAAAAAAAAAAGACTGATTCTAAAACCTTGCTACACATACAAAAAATTACCTAATACCTAATAGGTAATTATATCAGTCTCTCACAGGTAAATCAATCAGTCCGTGTGTGTATGTGTGTGCACGCACATGTGTGTCGCACACACACAGAATAACCACAAAAAGAGGTATCCAACTTTACAAGTCAGAAAAATACAAATTAAAACAAAATACCACTTTCACACGGAAAACAAGCAAAAATTAGAAAGCCCAATGACAGTCAATGATGTGTGGGAAAAGCAGCACTTTTTTCACCCCAATGATAGAAGTATACATCAGTAGTCCTTTTGAAGGGAAATTTGACAAAATCTATAAAAACTGTAACACTCATATTGAGACAGATATTCTAGGTAAAGTGCAAACACAAAGGCACATGTCAAAGGTAATCAAAACCCAGGAAGACGACTCACTTTAAGCCCTTCACCTACATTAAGGGTGTCCTAGGCTGCGAGTGTCCAAGGCTGGGAAGGTCCCTGCGGAGCCCTATGTGCTGGAAAGAGATAAAGAAGACTGCCTTTGAAGGATAGCTGGCCATGGACAGGTAGGCACCCAAGTCACCTCAGGAGGATAAGCAGCTGGCTGATATGAAAGAGGGACAGAGGAAGCAGTGTTTGCTGGGAAGCCTGGCTGGGCACAGTGGCCTCAGCTGAGACCAAGCAGCTGGGTGTCTTCTTAATGCAGATTCCAAGGCCAGCCACAAGAGTGATGCATTCGTCTCGGAAAACTGTAGGTGATGAAGGTTGGGTGAGTGAAGATGGAAGGGACACCACAGATCCTACAAAAGCATCCACAAGAGAGGCAGCTTCCAAGTTCAGAGAACACAATGCAACATCACCAGGATGTGTAAGGTGAGCAAGCTGAGTCAGACCTGTGCTGCCTCCCGTAGCTTTTTTTCCCACAATGCCACAGTCTTGGAGGGGTGCAGAGGAGGAGAACCAGATGGAAGGATGGGGCTGGCCCCCACACCTTAGGCAGTGCTTGTTCAGATCACAGCCATACCCTAAAAACAGTACTGCACAAGGCAGGGACCTACCTGTCCAGTACGAACACAAAAAATGTGGCCAAATACCAGGAAAAAGGAACAAAGGTGGGGTGTGTGCACGTGTGTGTCTGTGTGTGTATACAATCTAGCTGGCAATCAAGCAAGGAACTGTTAAAATACAGCAAGTATGCCACTGTATTCACCCATGAAAAAGACTGAAAATAGAAGGGAGAACAAAGAGCTTCAGCATAGATTCTTAACTTAAATTTCAAAATAAGATAATATGTCCTAATTTTCATTAAAAGCTCTATACATATGAATGTTTATAAAAGCACTGAAAAAAGTCTGCAAGTTCAGAGACTGAATAGGTCACAGAGGCCTCTGAGGAAGGAGGAAGCCGGGCTGAAGAATGCAAGAGACTTTTTTTTTTTTTTTAATTATATTTTAAAGTTTATTTATTGTATAAATTTTTTGACAGAGAAAGAGAAAGAGAGAGAGAGAGAGAGAGAGAGTGAGAGAGAGAGAGAACTGAACTGGGGGAGCTCCCAGTTCAGCATATGGTTCCCGCATGGACCGGGGCTGGGATTCGATCCTTGGTCCCCGGCGCTGCAAAGTGAGCGCTTTACCCACTGAGCCATCCCGGCTTCCCCGAGACTATTTTTTTAATGCTCCATGAGCCTATGTATTATTTCTCTTTACAGATGATTTATCACTTTTTGTAAGTTAAAAAAGAAAAAAAAAAAAGCCAAGGAGCACAGAGCTCAGGCCCTACTCTAAACCCCACAACTGAAGATTCTGGAGATGGGGCTGCCCACGGAATTCACTCACAACTACATTTGACACATGCAGACTCAGAAGACACCCCTTGAAGAAGAAAGAGATCTTTGAAATCGCTCAGCACTCTCAAAAAGTTAAATTCATATAAACATATACTCAGTTTGACTTTCACTAATGGTTCAACAAGTCAGAAGCTGTACTTACACAATTTCAGCATTGTCTTCGCAGAAGTCAATGTGCAATGTAACAGGTTTTGTGCAGTAGAGTCTGAATTTCTTTGCTCTGTAAGGAAGCTGCATAAAAGTTTCTACTGCAACTCGGATGCTTAACAGAGAAATAGAAATAGTTTCATTAAAAGGAAAAATTAAATATAACATTTCTTTAAACTATATCAATATAATTAATACACAACATAAAACACACAAAAACCAATTCTTTTTCTTTAATATAGCCACCAACAACAGCAGGAAGTACTTGGAGACATTTGCTCCAGGGGATGAAAATTGGTCCTTAGGGATTGAAAAAAATCCCACTGTTTTTATGTATAAAGCATATACATATAGTATATACACAGATATCCAGTATGTCTTTAATGTTAAAATTTCATGGGGAGGGATTTAAAAAATGACTAATGAGACTCCTTGCATCGAGGAACACTGACTAATAATGAACAAACCTGGGAAGCAAATTCTACTTAAGATTTTTAAGTATCAATTTCAATACACGACCAGAATTGCCTTAGAAGTTTCTGTAGATGAGCAGATGTTTTAATAATTATAGTGTTTTCCACCTTTACACAAAAAAACTGAAGGACTAAGATTTGATAAGCTGTTCAACATTTTTATTTCCATTCTTTCAGACCAACAACAATCACTGTAACATCCCACTTCAACATAAACTGGGCAGTCTTTTGTCTCAGTTCAGAAAAAGTTGGCTGCATTAACCACCCTTCAAGGCCTCTTTATGCTCTATTTAATCATATGATTCTCTTGCCCAAAACAAATTAAACTTAAAATTCCAAATATTAAAATAAATGTTCCAAACTACTTAACACAATTGTTATTTTTACAATTATGGTTACAAAGGTGCAGAATCACAAATTAGAGATGCATCTTTTTTCTTACATATCTGCAGTCCCAATGCCTGGTAAACCCTCCTGCCATGAAATTCTATTTAAGATAAAACCCTTTATTGCAGTTGAAGTCTATTTGGTGTTTCTCTTTTGGAAGAGGGATCCTCATATTTGTTTATAAAACTGATATCCTCTTACTCTGGGACAGGAAGCTATTAAAAAATAACCACAAACACCAAGACTGACTTGTTGATGGGTGTTTTCTAATGACTATGATGTGTGGTCCCAGAATCAGGGAGGGCTCATACTGAACTGTCTCCCACCTTATGTGATGGTCACACCCTCACTTTGTTAAGCAATACAACCAGAAATACATACTTGAACATATGCTCTGCTCTTTGCAACCTGAGGCTGTACCAGCACACTGCCCCTTCTGTAGAGACAAGAGTTTCTCTCTGCCTCCCGGTACCATTTTTCATGCAGCCAAGACTCCCTGAAGGAACCACTCTGTCACGTGAACGAACTAAGAAGCCAAGTGCGGTGAGCAACTGGCCAAGAGCACCCAGGAGATGCAGAGCATCTGCCCCTTCCCAGAGGGGAGGGGGAAGGGGGGCTGGATCTGCCTGCTGATCTGCATTCTGACCACTTGCTCTGACATTCACTGCATGTAGAACTAAAACCTAAAAAATCCAGAAGCTAAAAAAAAAATTCCAGTTTACAACCTCTAGCCCCTTACTTTGAAAACTGACACTCTCCTTTAACACTGACATTTGTCTCCTTAAAGAGGAAGAAGCAAAAAAAAATTCATACATACTTTTTAGATTTCACTGGAATGTACCTGGCAAAATCCACAAGGAAACACTCTACCAGGTAATGGTCTGCTGAAGACACAATTGACTTAATAACAGCCCTGCACCAGCACTTGAGTTCCTGACAATAAACCACACAAACCTACAAAATAAAAAGAAAACTTCAATGTTAAAATCTCTAGCCATATAGTGAGAGCTAAAAGACACTCTTAAAATCATCTCAGCCTACATTTTACCTTTCAGAAGAGAAGACCAACTCAAGGAGGTTGACCCTGCCCAAGCTAAACACTGCTTGTCGGCAAAAGAACCGCAGGAAATGGGAACTCAAGCACCTGAATTCTACTTGCTTTTCTTACTACCGGTACATTCCGTTTGCTTAACTAAAAACAGTTTTTAGAAATTAAAAGAAAATGCATTGCTTTACCTTCTTAAATCAGAAAACAAAATTTATAAACGACTGTCAATCATGTGCCTGACCAATATGAAAACCTCAACCCCAGGCTCATCTTCCCCACTCCCCTCCTGTGGCTTTTACCACCCTCTGACATTTGCTTACTACCTGCCACAACTGTTACATCAGCTCCACGATGTGGATTTTTTCTATTTTGTTTACTGCTATATTTCCAGCACCTAGAACAGTGGTTGGCATGTTCTAAGTCTTCAAAAACTACTTGTTGAATGACTGAAGTAATAAATGCCTGCCACCCTCTTTTAAGGAAACTACCCTCCTGAGTTGACAGGCCTTGGCATGCTGACTGGCCCACAGGACTGCCAGGCCATAGCTGACTCAACAGCAATCCATTCCCATAAATCATAAGTTGATCACACACTTATTAAGTGGCCCAGTGGGACAGCTGTGCCCAACAGGGAAGAAGTGGGCCAGTGGAGATTCCTGCCCTTGGGAATTGAAGTTGAAGACTGTAGTGCAGCCATTCTGCAAAGAACGGGTTCTTGAGCACCTTACCTAATTCAAAACACCAATAATTCAAAAGAAATTCTGCCAAAGTGGGAAGCCGGGATGGCCCAATAGGTTAAGTGCTCACTTTGCAGCCCCAGAGACTGAGGATCAAATCCTGGCCCCAGCCCGTGTGGACCCATATACTGAACTGGGGAGTGCCCCCAGTTCAGTTCTCACTGGGGTGAGACCCCAGCCCAGTTCCTGCCCTGTGCAGCCCCAAGCCCACCTGTGGAATGAGACTATGTGGAAAAACCAATGATGCACAACTATGGCGACTGTTCTGGGACCTCCCCCTTCTCTCTATCTCTGTCTCTGTATCTCTCTCTCTCTGTCAAAAACAATAAAAATAAATCCTTAAAATTCTACCAAAGGATGGAGGGCAATTCTGTTTAATGCTAAGTCAAAGTAGCTTGTAGGAATGGTATGAATAGGTAATTCACACAGCCAGGCATCTTTGAATTGGGGGAACACTAGGGTTTCCACTAGCCCCAAATGGGATAATTTAATCATCAAAAACAATGATTACAGGGGATGCCGGGATGGCTAAGCAGGTTGAGCGCTCATCTTGCAGCCCCAGGACCCAGATTGTATCCAGGCCCTGGCCTATGCAAACCTATACGCTGAACTGGGGTGTGACCCCTCAGTTCGGTTCTCACCAGGGTGAGCCTCCCATGTGGGAGACCCCTGGTTTGGCTCGGACCCCGGCCCCAGGTATGCTTCCCATGTAGGAGGCCCCTAGCTCAAGGGGATGTGCCTCCCATGTGGGAGGCCCCTGGCCAGTTTCTGCCCTGTGCAGACCTGAGCCCACCTGTGGATTGAAACTGTATTGAAAACTAATGACATACAACTATGGAGACTGCTCTGAGCTCTCCCCCTTCTCTCTGTCTCTGTCTGTCAAAAAAAATAAAATAAAATAAAAATAAATCTTAAAAAAAATTATTACAACTGATATGAATATATAAAAGCCATGAGTTTGATACAGTAGTTAAAAAATGAAAAGGAGGTAAAAATATTGGTATCTCTGGATACCAATGTATAATAGATAACTAGTTGCAAATCACTATGCTGAAAATTGATAAGGGAAAGAATCAGGCAATTTTTCTATTAATACCGTCCCTGTATGAACCGTATTATGTCAAGGTAGTCAAACAGTCCTCACAGATGAGGGAAAGTTCCCTACATAATTCCAGCTCATAAATGCAGAAAAAATGTGAAAATGATCATTTTGCAAGTTAAAGTAAAAGTACTATTGGGCAGTGGAGGTCAATGGATGGTGCAACCATTACATGAACAATAGTGGTATCAGGCCTAGACTGAAAATGCCCATGCCCTCTTTGCCAAGATACCTATACCTGTGACATATTTATAATAATCCTCGGGTTCCCAGCCACAGGATGGCCCTGATACCTAAATTTAGATGGCACTCCATCTCATGTTGCAGCATATGAACCTTACACAACAATACCACTTTCCATGATTAGTCTAAATCGTCTCTAAACAAAAGAACCTAAGACAAGACAATAATTACAAGCAATTAAAATACTCTGAAACCTTTTATCATATTAGTTGCCAAAATATCCTATGTTTTGAGTGGCATTTCAAGACCTGATACTTAAAGCATTTAGACACATACCTGCCCTTCTTCCAACATTAATGGTTTTATTTCTATATCTTGACACATGTTATCATAGAAGTCATTCATGGCACTATTTAGTTTTTGATAGTCAATTTCATGATCTAAAAAGGGACTGCATCCTTTTATAATAACCCAGAAGCAACCTGGATCTTCGATCTGTAAATTTTTAAAAAGACAAACAAAATAATGCATGATTTAGAAGTGGAACCATAAGAGAATAAACCTTAGAATCATAATGACTATTTCTGATTTAAGTGATCTAACAAATTCTTGATGAAACACTTCTTTCTTAAATGGTCAGACCAAAGCCTCAATATACAGGGTGAACCAAAAGTAGGTGGACAATAAATGAACTAAATCTTATCATTTACTGTCCACCTACTTTTGGTTCACCCTGTATATGTACTTGTGTATCAAACCATCACACTGTATAACTTAATTTACACAATATTATATGTTATAGTTCAATAAAACTGGAAAAAAGAAAAGACACAGATAAAAGTCTGAAACACATCACCAATAATATGCAGTTCTTAACTATGTGTTGTGACTCAAAAGGCAAACAGAGGGGATGCCAGGATAGCTCAATAAGTTGAGCACTTGACCTGCAACCATGTGGTCCAGGGATCAAATCCTAGCCCCAGTCTGTGCAAACCCATATGCTGAATTGGGGTGTACTTCCCATGTGGAAGACCCCCAGTTCTGTACCCACCCCAAATGGCCCCACATCTACCTGTATGGAATGAAACCATGTTGAAACTAATGATGTATGACTATGGAGACTGCTCTGGGTCCTGCCCCTTCTCTCTAACTCTCTGTCTCTCTGCCGCTCTCTCTGTCTCTCTCTCTCTCTCTCTCTCTTTCCCTCTCAAACTATAAAATAAAGCTTTAAAAAAAGGAAACAGATCAATGTCTTTGAGCTTCTGTATGTTGAAAATTCTCTTAATAAAATACAATAGCAAGGTTCAGAACAATGTTTTTAGTATTCTGTCTTTTTTAAGAAAAATGAAATATAAACATATATAACTTCTGCTCATATTTAAAGAAATAAATGATGGCAGATAAACTGAAACAAATACAAATTATTACCTACAAGAAATACAGGAATAGGGTAGAAGGGAAAAGAACAAAAGTCAGACTTTTTTAATGTATCTTGAAATATATTAATGTTATTAGAAACCAAGATTTTCATTGTTAAAGATACAAATACAAAATTAAGAGTTAAATTTGAATTGAAAATATCGAAAAAAATTTACTTATGCATTTTATCTCATGTATTTATTTCCTAAATGTGCCTATGGAAAGAGCCCCAAGATTTTGGATCCTAGGAACAAGGTGGCAGGAATACAGGTGTTCACATTAGTATACTTTCTATTTTTCTGAATGTTGGAGCATTTTTATAATAAAAAGAGCAGTTGGCCATTCTGGTTGCAAGAATGGCAGAATAGTTTATATGGACTAACCCACCTGCAGGTAACAATTGTAAATCCTGGGTGGGGGGGCAGGATAAAATAATGATTTTAAAGCACCGAAGAGATACCAAAAGCAGGCACAAACTGGAGAGGATTCAATTCTTCAAAGGAGAACCTGTCACTAAGTGAGATCCATGTTTCTGTACAGCCTTCCCAGTCCTGGTGATGAAGAGAAGCCACCAACTCAAGGAAACAGAAAACAGACTATGGGGCTGCCAAAGCAGCTAAAGCGTGTCCCAAAATTCACGCAAGAAGTAATTTTGATAGAAAACACAGGTTTATAATTAAAAATTGTAAATTTTCATTGCTCAACAATGAAAATGTGTTCTTTTGTGTAGCACTCCATTTTTAATAACCCTGAACTGTCAGCTGTCATGCTGTCTTTTTTTTCATTGGCAACACTTTACCGCACAAATGACGCAAAATTCAAATCTTGCGTGAATTTTGGGACACCCTTTATAAATTAAGAGGAAGAATTCTGAGAGAGAGCCACAAAAGGCAGAGCCCTAACGTCTGCATAAGAAAACCCTTCAAATCCTTGGCAGACACTGAACTGCGCAGGTGAGGCCCCAAGTAGTCCAGAGGAAATCAAGATGAAAGGCTGAAAGAAATATAATTTTAGAGCTGCTGCCCCTGAGCAACAGGTCCAAACCTCTGCACTGAGACCACCCAAACTCTAGCATGGCTTCCAGCAGTATACGGCTGTCCAGAGGATGGTCATCCTCTAGAAGGCCTGCCTGAGGAAGCTCAAGGCTGTCAGGAGAATTTACTGTTTGTTTTGCCCAACACCTGACATAGACCCCTGATCTCCTTTTATCAGAGCATGTACTAAAGAACTTACAGTTGTGAATCTCCTGTCCCTTCGAGATGTGTTTAGCTGCAGAACCAGCTCAAATTGGCCTTATCCTATTTCTAACAAGATACTGAGTTGTTCTTCTGGGACAACTGAACAGAACATATTAAGTCATGCAGCCAAGCCAAAGCATGGGCAGAGAAGAGAATTTGACCAAAAACACATGGAACCAAAGTTCCACCCCACCCCACAGAGCTAATGAGCTGGAACTTGACTGGAATCCTTTCAGAAGCAAAGAGTCCATTGTCCAAAAAGATACAATGCTAAAGCCCTCCAGTTGAAATCTGCACCAGTGCTTCCGCATGCCAGCCAATCCTTCCAGAACCCCTTAAATCCCAGCCTTCTGGTAGGGGAGAAAGATTTGAGCCCTGCCTCCTGTTTCCTTGCTCTTCAACCTCACAATAAAGCCTTTTCTTTTCTCAAAAGCTGATGTCATAGTACTGGCTTCTATGCACATGGGTAGGGAGCCCTTACTCAGTAACATGTATACGTATCTCCTACAACCCAGGAGGAAGTCTTTCTCAGGGACCTAAAAGCCATTCCCTGGAAATGTAATCATCAGAAAGAATAAGGCCTCCCTCCATCAACACCTAAAATGGATAAAATTTATAAAACTGACAATATCAAATGCTGATGAGGGACAGAAAACAGATTGGCAGTTGTGAAAGACTACAGATGGAGGAACGAAATTACTACAAAGCAACACAAGGTATTTAGTTATTTAGGAGAAAGATGGAACTGCTCTGTATTTTGACTGTGGTAATGACTTCATGACTGCATGCATTTTTCAGAATGTTTTCAAAATCACAGAATTCTACATTAAGAATAATGAATTTGGGGGGAGAAAAGAAGAGGCATCAAATATATGGTGATGGAAAGAGAACTGACTGAGTGGTGAGAGAGGTACAGAGACAGAGAGAGAACTGAACTGGGGGAACTCCCCAATTCAGCATATGGGTCCGAACGGGCTGTGGCCGGGGCCGGGATTCCATCCTCAGTCCCTGGCGCTGCAAAGTGAGCGCTTAACCCACTGAGCCATCCCGGCTTCCCCAACATTGAGATGTCTTTGTGACTTTTTTTTTTTTTTAACTCATCAGCTATCTTTAGTGTTAGTGTATTTTATGTATAGGCTGCTAAGGTGACCAGATTTTAACATTAGTAAAGCGGGACACCATTGACCGGGGTGGGAGGGGGTTCTTGATGAAAAATTTGGTCTATCTCCCGCCGTTCCCTAGCTTGTCGTGCATTCTTTCCAAAAATCGGGACTTTTTTAAAACGCCGCGGGACGCAGGACAAATTGTTAAAAATCAGAACTGTCCCGCCAAAAGCGGGACGTCTGGTCACCTTAGTATAGCCCAAGATAGTTCTCCGAATATGGCCCTGGAGAGCCAAAAGGTTGGACACTGCTGAACTAGGGAGGTTGGATTCCAAGCCTGCTGCCTGTGCGCTCCAAGACACAAAAGTCAGGCAGACTTTAATCCAGGCCTGGGCAGACTTTTCCAGAGCAAGGGCTACTTCTCCAAGTGTCAGTCCACTAGCTATTTATTATTAAGACAGTCACCCCACAATACTATGAACACAGCATGCCTTCCCAATCTCTTGCATCACCTGACTCAAAGAGGAAACAGCAGCTTTCTGCTGCACTCAGCAGGCCCCACCCAGGGCGAGGCCCCACCCAGGGCGAGCCCCCACAGGGACTCCCCGCTCCAAGGATCCGAGCCCAGAGGTGCCCGCGCATGTAGGCAGTGGCCGCCAGTCCCGGGTCGCGAACGCGCAGGAGTCCCCGCGAGCGAAGACAGAACGCGCTTATGTACTGGGGTGGAGAAAGGGAGGTACAGGTCACCCGCGCACCTGCCCAACGGGGGTGGAGACCCACGGGAGAGGAACCTTGCCCAGAAGCAGAAAAGGTCCGGGTCCCCGCATCCTTCGACCTGGGATGTTCAGGAGCCCTCAACCAGCCCGGACCCGAGACGCGATGCTTGGGAAAAGGGTTTACAGTCCTTCCCTACTCCTAAGGTTCTAGAGTTAGTAAACAGAGTCCACGCAGATAAATCTGAATTTCGGAAACAAAGAGTAACTTTTTACTCTGTCAGAAGTAGCGCACAGGACACGGCTGGGCTAAAACTTCACGTTGTTCTGCTAAAATTGACCTTATCTGGCACCATTTCCCCCGCGTGGTCAAAGGGCCGTGGTCCCAGCCCCACGCAGCCAGCACCTGCAGGGCTAGCGGCAGGTCAACGGCCCGGCCCGGGGGCTTGGCGCTCGCTCACCTTCAGCACCAGGACCTCCAGCATCTTCCCCGCGCCGCGCTGGCCGCCGACTGCCTCGCCTGGGAAAACACACACCGTCGCGGCCGCGCTCTGTTCCGGGTCTTCCCGTCGCTTCTCAGTCAGGGAACTTCGGGGGCAGAAGCCTAGGCTCTCGCAATGCTCACCTCCAGCCTCCACCCTCCGTGAGGCAGCACCACCACTTCAGTTCGCCTCCGCGGACTCCGCGCGCCCAGCTCCGCCCCCTCCCCAGGTCCCGGCCACGCAGCCCCACGCTCGCCACGCAGCACAGGCGACGCTCTGCGCCTTCCAACCAGGTCACCTCCCCGCCGCCCAACTCCAGCCCGCGCAGGCCTCGAGGCTTGCGGAAAGCACGTGTTGCGCTAACGGCACACAACTGCCGGAGCCCCACAGCGCCCGCCGGTGCAGCGGCAGATCTGGACGCAGCGCAAGGGGAGGGGCTGCGGTGAAGCGCAGAGCACGCGCGGCCTGGCGTCACGTGGTTCAGGGGTTTCGGCGTTCCAGGGGTCATGGGTCATGGGTTTCGCTCTGTGGCGCGCAGGACCCTGGGAGGGCCCAGAGACTCCCACGTCCACCGTTTTACCCGTCCTCAGAGGCTGAATGACCACCAGCACAGGCGAATCCGTTTGTGGTTGACTGCCAGGAGGCCCTGCCCTTTGACTCCCTCTTAGCCAGCCTTCACTTCTTGGTCTTGGGGTGAGCGAGTCATAGAACCAGCCACTGATGCCTTTGCCTTCAAGGCCTCCAGGCAACATTCTCCTCTCCCCAAACCCATCTAATTTCTGGAAATGCTCTTGGTTCCGGGTTTTCTTCCCCCCTGGCCCTCAACTGACAGGGTTCCCCAAGTATCAGTCATGGGCCTCCTTGTCACCACCAAAGGTCACAAACTGTGGCCTGGTAGAACAGGTTCTCTCGTGGACGTGTTTTGTTTTGTTTTGTTTTTTTCTGTTGTTAAGGGACCACGGAGTTCTCCAAACTTGGAACACTTGGAAACCGCTGTTTTCTTTACCTAAAAATTCGTACTCAGAGAGTGTGTCTCAGAATTAGATGGGATAACTATATGAAACAAAGTCAGGCAGGATACTTAGCCTAGGAAATTGACATACCCCTCCAGGGTACAACGTGAGGTGCCTCACTGGTTACACAAGTAACAAGTGATTGTATCCAGTACCTGCAGCTGGAGAAAAACAAGAACCAGTTTGATCCAGCTAGGCTGATGATCCCTATGACAGGACCTGAACTTTAGCTAATTCATAATCCATCTACTTTGCAGTTACTATGACTCCCATCATGCATCTGACACCAAATAAAGAAGAAAAAGCAGGAAACAGAGGGTCCTACCCAAGGGGAGATGAATAAACCACATTCATGAGATGTCATCAATTTCTGCCCCAGGAAGGATAAAAACCCAACCTTGCCTTCTCAGTGAGACTCATTCTCTGAGTTCACCAGCACTTTCAAGTGTGTAATTTCATTTTTTTTTAAGGATTTATTTTATTGTTTTGAGAGGTGAGAAAGAAGGGGAAGGGCCCAAAGCAGTCTCCATAGTTGTACAGCATTAGTTGAAACATGGTTTCATTCCACACAGGTGGACGTGGGACTGCGTGGGGTGGGAACTGAACCAGGGGTCTCTGGCATGGGAGGTGAACATTCCCCACTGTGCCATCCCGGCTGCTACTAGCTGTGTCTCAGTTCAGCATATGGGTTTGCACAGGCCAGGACTGGGAACTGAACCCTGAACCTTGCAATGACAAGGCAAGTGCTCAACTTTTGAGCTATTCCAGCATTCCCTCATTTTCAATAAGTCACTTGCGCTTTCCTGCATCTGTCTCACTCTTGAATTCATGTGTGGAGACAAGATCCCAGTCACCACTGCTCCGGGCTGAGTCCTTTCTTGGACATTCCTGTGAGCCTCTGGCAACAAACTGAGGGGTAGCTTTTATTACTATCTCAGGAATCTCCATCACTTGAATAAGCCAACAAACAGGAAAAAAAAAAGTGAAAGAATATTCCTTAAAAATCAAAGGACCCACAGCCAAAAAAAAGGTGCTAGGCCTAAGTGTTTTTACAGATAAATTTTTTATTTCAATTGTGTAAAAACAACTTAAGTCCATGTTAAAATGTGTTAATTTGCTGTTACAGGAACTAACAAGATGGCAACAATCAGTTTAGAGAAAGCATGGCAATTGTGGGGTTATATATTTGGGAAACAGGGGAAGCCGGGATGGCTCGGTGGGTTAAGCGCTCGCTTTGCAATGCCGGGGACCGAGGGTCAAGTCCCGGCCCCGGCCCGTGCGGAACCATGTGCTGAGCTGGGAGCTCCCCCAGTTCAGTTCTCTCTCTGTCTCTGTCTCTGTATCTCTCTCTCTCTCTCTCTCTCTCTCTCTCTCTCTCTCTCTCTCTCTCTGTCAAAAATAAATAAATAAATAAATAAATAAATAAAAATATATTTGGGAAGCAGAAAACTCACGTAAGCATCCAATTTGAAAAGTAAGTTTGATTTTACAAGTTCAAGCCAACATGTGCTTAAAGTCTCAGGAGAGTTAGAAAGCAGAGGTGTGCTAACATCCAGTCTAGAGGAAAACACAGCTCAAAGTATGAAGTTCACCTATTGCTGAATTGAGCTAACTAGGCCTTACCTCCAAAGGAAGCACTTGGCAGGGCCAACTTATATGAAAGCTTCAGATCTTGTCAAAAAGAGATGGGAAAAAACCATATCTGATTTAAATGGGAGGTCCCAGAGACAGTTCTTAAGCTCCAAGGAAGATGCAGAATACAGCCTTCTCCCAGCTCTTAGGGCGGGGTCAACATGTTTTTCTATTGACTAAGACCCATACTACAATATGGCGTTTCCACTTTTCCACAACACAGTTCACATAAATGGAAATATTTTACATCACACTGGGGTGAAGAGTTAGACTGCTGCAATGGGAGCTCACCACACTGGGCTCCAACAGGCTCCTTGAGGCTGGAAGGTGTCAGTATCTACCTGTAACCTACTTCCCCACCCTCAAGTAGTGGGAAGCATTTTTTTTTTCTAAGAAATTACTCCAAAATAAATAAGTCATACAGCATGGTGACTACAGTTAATAATACTGTATTGCATACTTGGAAGTTGCTAAGAGAGTATATCTTAAAAGTTCTCATAATAAAAACACTTTTTGTAATTATGTATGGTGATGGGTGTTTACTTATTGTGATGACACCTCAAAATATATATAGGGGAAGCCAGGATGGCTCAGTGGGTTAAGCACTCACTTTGAAGCCCTGGGGACCGAGGATCGAATCCCAGCCCTGGCCCGTGTGGGCCCATATGCTGAACTGGGGAGTGCCCCCAGTTCAGTTCTCTCTCTGTCTCTGTATCTCTCTCTCTCTCTCTCTCTCTCTCTCTCTCTCTGTCAAAAACAATAAATTTTTTTAAAACTCTCTTAAAATATATATATATATATATACAAATGTGGTAACATTTCAAAATGTATACAAATATCAAGCCCATATGTTGTTCACCTGAAACTAAGATGGCAATTATACCTCAATAAAAGCAACTACAACATAGGATGAAGACTCCCAATGCATTTTTTAAGGTAAATCCTACTAGTAAAACCTGACAAAAATAATACAAAGTACAAACTAGGTTCATTTATCAATACAGGTACTAACGTCTCCTCTAAAAATGCTACCAAATAAAACCCAGGACAAATAAAACCAGTAATTAAGTCATGAGGCTGTAAGGATTATTCCAGGAATGCAGGGAAGTTTAATCCCCGTCCGTCATAAATGTGGCTAGCTCATAGCACAGCGAGCAACCAAAAGCTGTCATGAGCAGACTGACTCTTTCAGGCACTATGGGGTGAAGTTCGCTTTTAGAAAATTAAAGTCTCTTTCATGACAGGGAATATTCTGGGTAGATGGTAATTGTTATTTTTTGTTCCCCACCCCAAAGCACTTTTCAAGCCCCAAAAGAAGGAAGAAAGGGAGAGAAGACAAAGCATTAGGAATGGCAGAAGGGAGATTCTGAAATAGCAGGACTTCCAGTCCTGTTCAGACCAGTCTCTCCTTCAGTGTGCTCATGGTGGGAGTGGAAAGTAGTAAAGAAAAACCTATCTATTTTTCCAGAACTGGCATAATTCTTAAATATGGGCTCAGGAGGACATTCTCCCTCCCAGATTCCTTCTTTCCTCAAATGTAATTCAAGTCATCTTACCTTGGAGTCTGCAATTCTAAAAGGCAGTTTATATGTACTTCCCAGTTTTAAAGTAGTCTCATCGTTTTTACAAAAAAGAAAGAAAGAAAGGAGGGAGGGAGGGAGGGAGGAAAGAAGGAAGGAAAAAAGGAAGGAAGGAAAGAAGGAAGAAAGAAAAACAAGTTTGGACCCCAAGGGTGGATGATCGTTTGTCAGCAGTGTAAGGTTTGCCAAAGAAGGACCATACTGAGTTCTGGTTTAGCAAGAAATGGCCGGGTTGACACCAAAAGAGGGAAAGGTGGCGTTAGCCCCTTCTGGGGTGGTGGGAGAGCTTTTTATATACGGGTATCAGAATACCCAGACAAGGGAGGGCTTTCAGAAAGTATTATCATCTAGGTTGGGCATGTTTAGTGGATAACCTGGTGACAAGTCCCAACCATCTCTGGATGGAGCAGAACGTCCTTGCAGGCTTTTTTCTTCAGGAAGGCACCCGGGACTGATGCTTTGTTCTGTTTTTCCTCCTCCCACCATCTCTCCCTTCAGCCCTAACAGGCAGATTTTTGAGAAAATAACATTTTGGTTTTATTTCTTAGACATTTTGCATCAACCGAGGAGTGGAAATTGCAATTATAGCATTCAGCTCAAAGGTAGAAGCCTGATGCCTGCCCAATGTCTTTCCCAGAAACCTCAGTTATCTTTTATGGACTTAGTCTATCCACCAGAGAAAGACTTATTCATGGTTCCCACTAATATTGTGTATCTGTCATATTATTATTGTTTCTAATGCATTTTTTCTATAGCTCAATGTTGTGTTATTCACTGAAAGGTTTTTCATTTTGAACTATACACTATCAAAACTAAAATTAACTTTTCCCATTTATTGCTTTCTATGTTGAATTCCACTTCATCTCATTATACTCTGTACTCGTAGGCTCTTCTCCCTTTTTTTTTTTTTTTTAAGTTTTTATTTATTTATTTATTTATTTATTTATTTATTTATTTATTTATTTTTGACAGAGAGAGGAGAGAGAGAGAGAAAGAGAGATACAGAGAGAGAACTGAACTGGGGGAGCTCCCAGTTCAGCATATGGTTCTACATGGGCGGGGCCAGGATTCAATCCTGGGTCCCCAGCGCTGCAAAGTGAGCACTTAACCCACTGAGCCATCCCGGCTTCCCCTCACTTTTTTTTATTGTTAAATTTATTGGGGTGACATTGGTTGGTAACAATTACATACTTTCTAGATGTACAATTCTACATTACATTGTCTATACATTGCATTGTGCTCACCACCCAGAATCAGCTCTTTCCATCACCATATAGTTGATGCTTTCTCCCTATTCCTCCCTTCTCCCACCCACCTTCCCCTTTACCCTCAGGTAACCATTATTGACTGTTACCCTCTTTTTGTTTTTAGCCCTTCTGAATAATTTTTAAACTTAGAATTAGGTTTAATTTTTTCCAGTTTTATTGTGATATAATTGATATGTAATAAACAATGCATTAGTTAAAGAATATTAACATAATGATTTCACATGGTTAAATGATTACCACAGTAAGTTAACATCCATCACCCCAGTTACAATTTTTTACCTTGTGATGAGAACTTTTAAGATCTACTCTTTAAACAACTTTCAGATATGTATAAAACAGTATTAACTGTAGTCCTCATGGTAAACATGAGATAACTTTCATTTGTTTGTGTCTTTTTCCATTTCCTTCATCAATGTCTTATAGTTTTCAGTGTGGAGATCTTTCACCACCTTAGTTAAATCTATTTCTAAGAATTTCATTGTTTCTTATGCAATTTTAAATAAAACTGTTTTCTTTCTTTCTTTCTCAGATAATTGTTAGTATATAGAAACATTACTGATTTTTGTATGTTGATTTTGTATCCTGCAACTTTACTGAATTCACTGATTGGATTTAATGATATTGGGACAGGGGGAATCTTAATTTTCTATATGTGAAATGTCATCTGTAATGAGACAATTTTATTAATCAGACTTCTAGAACAGGTCCTCAAATAATGTTATTTCATTTAATGTTGTTTTGTTATACAGGTATTGATGAAAAAAAAACAAACCACTTGATTCCCAGCAGGGGACACTGTCTGTGTGGAGTTTGTACATTCTCCCCATGTCTGAGTTTTCTACGGGTACTCCCAATTTCCTTCCACACCCTAAAGATGGGCAGCTAACTAATGTGGCTAAATTGTCCCAGTACAGGAGAGGCTGGGATGGCTCAGTGGGTTTATTGCTCACTTTGCAGCCCCGGGGACCTAGGATCGAATCCTGGCCCCGGCCCATGCGGACCCATATGCTGAACTGGGGATTGCCCCCAGTTCAGTTCTCAATGGGATGAGACCCCAGCCCAGTTCCTGCCCTGTGCAGCCCTGCACCTACCTGTGGAATGAAACTATGTGGAAAAACCAATGATGTGCAACATATGGAGACTGTTCTGGGCCCTCCTCCTTCTCTCTGTCTCTGTATCTCTCTCTCTCTCTCTCTGTCAAAAACAATAAAAATAAATCTTAAAAATAAATTGTCCCAGTACAAGTACATGCAGGTGTGTGTGCATCCTGCAATGGAAGGGTGTCCTGTCCAGGTTGGGGTTCCACCTTGAGCCCTGAGCTGCCAGAATAGGCCCTGGCCACCTGTGACTCTGAACTGGGAAAAGTAGGTTGAAAATTAATTATCTTGTTTCTATTAATCTTTCTTAATGTATCTATAGCTCACACTTATTTCAGTGTCTAATATTAGAAATATTTTGGGTCTTTATCTAGAAGTTTGGTGTTTTTGTGGCAAGAAATAAACCAAAGGAACTTAGCTCATTTATATCAAGTAGCCTATGGTTAAAATTGGTTTTGCAATACATCTCTTTTAAAGTCATAGTTTCCAAGAAACTATTGACAATGTTAAGTGAGGACTTGTACATTGTACTATGCTGAATAGGAGTGGTGAGAGTGGCCATCCTTTTCTTGTTCCTGATCTTATAGAAAAAACTTTTATAGCCTTCTCCATTGAGTGTGGTGTTGGCTGTGGGCTTGTCATGTATGGCTTTTGTTATGTTGTGGTATATTCCTTCTATACCTAATTTGTTGAGAGTTGTCATGAATGGGTGCTGATTTTGTCAAAATGCTTTTTCTGCATCTATTAGGTTGATTAAATTTTTTTATCTTTCATTCAAAAAAAAAAAAAAAAAAAATAT
>PVKE010013543.1:0-12612 GCA_004027555.1 Craseonycteris thonglongyai | reverse complement strand
CTTCCCCAATACATCTCTTTTAAAGTCATAGTTTCCAAGAAACTATTGACAATGTTAAGTGAGGACTTGTACATTGTACTATACTGAATAGGAGTGGTGAGAGTGGCCATCCTTTTCTTGTTCCTGATCTTATAGAAAAAACTTTTAGCCTTCTCCATTGAGTATGATGTTGGCTGTGGGCTTGTCATGTATAGCTTTTATTATGTTGTGGTATATTCCTTCTATACCTAATTTGTTGAGAGTTATCATGAATGAGTGCTGATTTTGTCAAAATGCTTTTTCTGCATCTATTAGGTTGATTAAATTTTTTTATCTTTCATTCAATTAATGTGATGTATCATTTACTTATTTGCATATGTTGAACTGTTGTAACCCCTGAGAATAACCCACAAAGAGAGCTAAATATGAGGGCCGAATTAGGAATCTTTATTCAGAAGCTGGTGACCATGGAGGACTAGTGTTTCTCAAAGACCCGTGGCCCCGAGTGAATGCAGGGAGGGGTTTATAAAGGCAAAAACTGCACCCTGCTCATCTAGTTGAGCCTAGCAAAGCATTACAGATGCTAAAAAAAGCAGTTAGCAAGGGCATAGCTAGATATCCGGGAATGGTTGAAAGTCTCAGTGGCCTGGGGCAACTGGGGCAACGGAAAATAACAGCAAGAAGACTGAAAGTTACAGGGTTGGGCTAGTGGAGCAATGTTGGGAAGTTACAGAACAGGTTGAAACAGAACCACCCTTGTATCGCAGGGATGAATCCCACTTGATCGTGATGTATAATCCTTTTAATGTGCTACTGAAATTTGGTTTGCTATTATTTTGTTTAGGATTTTTTGCAAATATATTCATCAGGGATATAGGCCTGTCATTTTTATCCCTGGTAGTACCCTTAGCTGGCTTGGGTATCATGGTAAAACCAGCCTTATAAAGTAAGTTTGGAAGTGTTCCCTCCCAAATAATCTGGGATTACTGAACCAAATTATTTTTATGAAAAAGGGGTTACACAAAATAGGTTAAAATTAAAAAAAAAATTTTTAACATTTGCAATAATTTATAGCCGTTATTCACACTTGTTCCTATACTGATTCCTATACTCACCATCAGGACTATTATGCCATTCTACTTCAAAAGTTTTTGTGATTAATCTTCCCAGTCATCTATAGTATTTCTATGAAGTGAATGTTTCCAGAATGGATGGAATCTTCAGTCTTTATATACATGAAACTTAAATCTGTGGCTTTCACATGTTGTTGATATACAATTATTGAGTCCATACATCCTTTTCCCCTCACCATTTTATATATGCTGTCCAGTATATCCTGTTACTCTGTGACACATTCAGAAGTCTGATTCTGTACATTTGTGAGCAATCTTTTCTTCCTGAAAAGTCTGTGCTTTATTTTTGAAATTCAAAATGTCATCCAGGTGCTGGACAATTTTTGTTAATTTTGCTTTAACCACAACAGGACCTTTTCACCTGAAAATCATTATCTTTCTTCAGCTCAAGAAAACTTTATTCTCTTCTCTAAATAATGCTTTTCTTCTGTTTGTTCTAGAATTTTCTTTTAGACACGCCATAATCCACATATTTTTAAGATTTTGTTGTTTTTGACAAGAGACAGAGACAGAAGGGGGAGAGCCCAGAGCAATCCCCAAAGTTATACATCATCAGTTTTCTACATGGGGACTGTGCAGAGCAGGAACCAGGCCAGGGGGCTCCCGCATGGATGCCATGTCCCCACAAGCTGGGGACCAAACCAAGGGCCTTCCACATGGGAAACTTGCCCCAGCAAGAACTGAACTGGGGGCCTCCCACATGGAAAGCACACCCCTGTTCTGCATATGGGTCTGCAGGGCACTGGGCCAGGACTTAATCCTTGGACCCCAGGGCTGCAAAGTGCATACTTTACCCGCTGAGTCATCCCAGCTTCTCCCCTGGCTTCCCCCCATAATCCATATATTGAATGCCTATCCTCAACTATTTTTCTGAGGTTACAGTAACAAATGGACTCAAGAACAAAATAGTTCAGAGATCCAGGCTGGTCACAGGCAACAGTATGTGCAGATTCTGAAATGGATGGGAAAGAACTTTGAATTAGAATAATTATGGCTTTTGTAAAATAGTTATGGTTTTTGTTATGAATTCATATTTCTTTAAAATATTAATGAAGATGTTTCCAATTTGGTAAATGTAATAACAGAACTGTATCTTAATCATCAAGCTAAAGACATGAGAAAATAAGGCCGTTGTCACTCAAAGGTCTTCCCAGTCTACTGTTCATCATGTAATCAGACACCCTTAAATTTTTATTTTATTTATTTATTTTTGAGAGAGGGAGACAGTGAGGAGGAGGAGGGCCCAGAGCAATCTCTGTAGTTGACAGCATTACTTTTCCATATAGTTTCACTCCACAGGTGGGCAGGGGGCTGTGCAGGGAAGGAACGGGGCCAGGAGCCTCCCACATAGGCCCAGGCAAGAACTGAACTGGAGATACACCCCAGTTCAGCATATGGGTCCACATAGGCCGGAGCCGGGATTCGATCCTCGGTCTCCGGGGCTGCAAAGTGAGCACTTAACCCAATGTGTTACAGTTCACCCGACAAAGAAACCAAGCGGCACTGGGGAGCTCGAAGTCACAAAGCTTTATTTATGCTGGCGGGCTCAGAAGAGTGTTTTTCCAAAGTCTAAGCCCCGACTGCAGGGAGCATCAGGCATATATAGGTAGAATTTCACTTATTTTCTATGTTAAGTTCTTCTTTTTCCCATAGTCACATATCTATGTTTGGCAGATACAGGGGCCAGGAGAGTGCAGGAGCCAGAGAGGCCAAGGCCAGGTGCAGGGGGTGAGCAGGCTCTGCAGAAGCAGGGGAGTGACCGTGCAGGGAGCAAGGAAGATTTACAGAAGCAGAGGCTTAACTGCAAGCAGTGTTACAGGGCTTTGTCCATATCAACCGAGCCATCCCAGCTTCCACAGACACCCTTAAATTAACTCCAGCATAAAGTCTAAGAAATTCACGGTTCAATCTCCCTAAGCACATCAAATAAAGTGCTAATGCATTGTACATTAAAAATACAATGGCAGTAGAACAGCTTATTTAAACTTTTGATACTAAAACAATACAGAAATGGAAATCCTTGCAAAATTTTTTTTTACCTCATTTCCGTAAGATTGTTAATACTTTATACTTGTGTGATACTGTGAAGTTTAAAGAATAAAATAAGCAAGACTTTTATAGGCATGAAGTTCCAAGAAAGTCTAATCACCTTCATTATGCATTGTAACAA
Organism: Craseonycteris thonglongyai; assembly: GCA_004027555.1. NCBI lineage: Eukaryota > Metazoa > Chordata > Mammalia > Chiroptera > Craseonycteridae > Craseonycteris > Craseonycteris thonglongyai. Next base: position 9,330 of record PVKE010013543.1, on the reverse strand, counting down.
TTTCAAGTAAGCCAGCTTACAAATAAGCAATATACTACAAATTACTCTTACTTACTACATAGTTCTTAGCATAAACATGTTTATACTTTGACTGAACAGTTACATGAATACTATAAACATGACTGTGCATCACTATTCGGTGAAATTTCTTGCCTTCCTTCATTATTTCTTCAGCCTTTTTTTCAGTGGACAAACGATCTTCTAGAAAGTCTGAATTTTCTAAGTACAGCTCATCTCCTGAAAAATATTTTAATACCACAAAGTGTTATTTTATAAAGCATTCCAATATATTAGTGACATATAAATCAGTATTTAAAAAATCTATTTCATATGTTTGGAACTGAGATATTATTAGATAACACTAATTTTATGACTTAATTTCTTTGTGTTTTTAAGACCGACAGCCCCTAGATTCCCATTACCCAGCCAAGAATTTTCCTTGAGCACATAAATATTTATGACTGGTATTTTTTCATCATAAGTTGTAACTTATATAGTTCATGACTCTCTTTATCCTAGTTGATATTAACATTGGCCTTGATATCCATATATTTTTGATATTTCAATGTGGGCTGCTCTAATAACTTTAAGGTTAAATTAGAGAAATTGTTATTTTCACATCAAAATTACTAAATTATTGGCACTGTAAGATGAGTAACAAATAGTATCACTATTTGTGAGAACTGAGACAGGTAGCCATATATAACACACGTCACAAAACCCCACTCTAAACTGCCACAAAACCTCCATCCTATACTTTTCCAACAACTGACTATCAACAAAGTCCTAATTCAGGGGAAGCCGAGATGGCTCAGTGGATTAAGCGCTCACTTTGAGTGGATTAAGCGCTCATTTTGCATTGCCGGGGACCGGGGACCGAGGACCGAGGATCGAGGATCGAATCCCGGCCCTGGCCCGTGCGGAACCATGTGCTGAACTGGGAGCTCCCCCAGTTCAGTTCTCTCTCTGTCTCTGTATCTCTCTCTCTCTCTGTCAAAAAACAATTAAAAATAAATATTTTTAAAAAACCAAAACTCCTAATTCAAATAAGCTGGCAATTTAGAAGTTCTCGTAATTCAAAATTTAAAATGTAAAAAAGTGAAATAAGACAGTGTTGTCAATGTCTAGGAAATATTTACATAAATGTTTATGTGTGTATACAAAGTGACTTATTCAGAACTTCTAGTTATAATAAATACTTTGGATATTTTATAGACTTTGACCTTATTAAGTGTGAATGTTAACAAATGTGATGCCTTGCTGATGTACCTGGTAAAAGGAGGATCTTCTCATCAGCAGTCTGTAATACGATAGGCAGCCATCTTTCCACTTCTATTACGTGATCCAAACAAAACTTGTGCAAGTCAGAGAGTGAAGCAAAGTTTCCGAGTCTTCTCATTTCATAGAACTGTGGGGGTGCCAACCAAATTTCTTTTGATCTGAAACTTTCAGATGCCTCTGAAGGAGATGACCACTGTGAAAGACAAAGGTAGAATTCTCTAAGGTTTAGTCCACAAACAGTGCAAGATTTGAGAACATTAGATTAGTACCTAAGATCTAACTGAAGCTTTACATTTAATCCATTAACATGCCCCTCCTAGATTCCTCTGAGATGACATGAAAAGGTTTGGTGAAGAAGACTGGGTTGATCCCCTCAAGAGGTTAATTACTGGGATACTGATAAACCAGAACAGATCACTAGGGGCTGACCTGTGAAAGTTGTTCATCATTTAAGGCATGAAATTGCAACCAAAATGAAGTGTGATATGTGCCACATGTTACAATGGGGGGTAGAGTCAGGAGCAGTAGGAACTTTCAGGAAGGTCAAGAGGCATGGCTCAGTGTACAGTCCCAAGAGTGTAATAATAGCAGGGCATCAACCAGCCAGTGTTTGCCCATGAATATGGAATAACCCCAAAAGGTTTTTCTTTAACTAGTTTATAGGGGAAAACTGATTTCCACGCCTAAACCCAGGGAGTTGGAATCCATTTCTGCCTTGAATAATGACAGGCCAAAGGTTTACAAGCTTGCATGTGCGTAAATATCCAGAGGAACCTTATTTCTTTCATCTAATGGGGCCAGCAATCTATGCTTAACAAGCACCCCAGATTATTCTGAAGTTGGCTGCATTTTGAAAACAAAGCTCAGGTCTCAAAAGGACCATCCAATCTTTAAATTACTTACAAAACCTTCTGCGTTGTCAGTTCTATTATATGTGAGTTCAGTAATAATAATAAAATTTAGAGTTAAACAGGCATCTACCCAATTAATTCAACCTGTTCAGGTTAATCCAAATCATAGGTTAAAAGAACTGATCATTTATTGGTTACTTGTTATTATAATAGTAACGCATTGCTCAAATACTTTATGTAAAGTATTTCCAATCCTTAGAACAACTCTGCATATTGTCATTTTGCAAATGAAGAAACTCAGGAAGCTACTCAAACTAGAAAATCTCGGCTTTAGGCTCAGTGTGGGGGGACTGGCTCTGAAATCCACTGTTTCAACTAGGTGTCTCAACTTCAGCACTAGTTTGTTTTTTGTTTTGTTTTGTTTTTTATGATTTTTAAATTTTTATTTAGGAGGTGAGAGAGAAGTGGAGAGGGCCCAGAGCAGTCTCCATAGTTGTAAGTCACTAGTTGTGACATGGTTTAATTTCACATGGGTGGATGTGGGGGTCACGTGGGGCAGGAACTGAACCAGGGGCCTCCCACGTGGGTGGCAAGAACCTTCACTGGGGGAAGCTGGGATGGCTCAGTGGGTTAAGTGCTTGCTTTGCAGCCCCCAAGACCACAGATCGAATCCTGGCTCTGGCCCAGGAGGATCCATATGCTGAACTGGGTTGTGCCCCAGTTCAGTTCTTGCCGGGGCCTATGAGGGAGGCTCCTGGCCCAGTTCCTGCCCTGTGCAGCCCCACGCCCACCTATGGAGTGAAACTATATGGAAAACTAATGTTGTTAAGTATGGAGACTGCTCTGGGCCCTTTTTCTCTGTCTCTCTCTTGTCTGTTTCTCTCTCTGTCAAAAAAACAAAATAAATCTTTTTTTTTAATTATTTAAAAAAAAAGAACTTCACTGCCAAGTCATCCCAGCAGTTACCAGTTGTGACACAGTTCAGCATATGGGTTTGCATAGACTAAAGCCAGAAATGGAACTCCTGACCTCTCATTGCAAAGCAAGAGCTCAAACTGCTGAGTTATCCCGGCATCCCCAGAACTTGGGCACTATTGACAATTTGGGCCAAGGGTATCCAACCTTTTGGCTTCCCTGGGCCACACTGGACGAATTATCTTGGGCCACATATAAAATACACCAACACTGGGGATGTGGGATGATAGATCAGCAAGGTGGCGAAGGTTCTTGCTTCCAAGGCAGGAGGTCCTGTCCTCAGGTTTGATCCCGGCTTCTAGCAGTCCCATATCTACCTATGTGGAATGAAGTGTCTCAACTAAAGATGTACAATTATGGAGACTGCTCTGGGCCCTCCAGTCTCTCTTTCTCACCTTCTCTCAAACAATAAAAAATAAATCTTTTAAAAAAAGGCAAAATATTTTTCAGATAAGCAAAATTTAGAGAATTCACTGTCAGAAGATCTGAATACAAGGCAGATTAGAGGAAGTTCTTTAGGCAGAAAGGCACCAGGTGTAAATTTAAATCTACATAAAGGAATAAAAGATGCTAAATAAAAGACATTCCCCCCACCCCCTTACTTTCAGTCTTTAACAGATTGACTATTTAAGGCAAAAATAAAAGTATATTGTAGACTTTATAACAACATTAAGAGTCAAATGTATGACAACAATAGCGTAAAGGACAGAAGGGGGGAAATTTATATTGTTGTAAGGTTCTAACACAATACATGAAGTGAAAGATGTATGTGTATATTGTAAACCCTAGAGCAACCACAAAGTGGTATAGTTAATAAGTCCTAAAGATATGCAAATAATCCAAATAAAGTCAGGAAGAAAAAAATAGTGCAAAGAATACATTGGACAGATAAAAACCTAACATAGCACTAAGATGGTAGATTTAAATCTAACCTTATTGATGACATTAAATATAAATACTCTAAACATTCCCATTGAAAAGCAGAAATTGTCATATGAATTTAAAAACCAAGACTATATGCTGCCTATAAGAAATACATTTTAAATATGAAGACACAGATAGGCTAAAAGTAAAGGATACAGATATACTATGTGATCAGTAATAAAATGAAAGGTAGAGTGGCTTTATTAATATCAGAGTAGGGGAAGCCGGGATGGCTCAGTGGGTTAGGTGCTCACTTTGCAGCCCCAGGGACCAAGGATAGAATCCCAGCCCCAGCTGGTGTAGACCCATATGCTGAACTGGGGAGTACCCCCAATTCAGTTCTAACCAGGGTGAGATCCTGGCCCAGTTCCTGCCCTGTGCAGCCCCTCGCCCACCTGTGGAATGAAACTATATGGAAAAACCGATGATGTGCAACTATGGAGACTGCTCTGGGCTCTCCCCCTTCTCTCTGTCTCTGTATCTCTCTCTCTCTCTGTCAAAACAATAAAAATAAATTTTTAAACATCAGAGTAAACTTCGGTTTTCAGAATAAGGAATATTACCAAGGATAAAGAAGGCTATTTCATAATATTCAAAGAGTCAATTCAGGAAGCTTTAAAGGCCCTAAATGTCTATGCAGAACTTTACAAGGGAGCTTCAACATACACAAAAAAGCAAAACTTAAAACTAAAAAAGAAAAGACAAATCCACAATTATTCGTTGAAGATTTAAAATTCCTCCCTCCGTACAGTGTATGATGGAACAATTAAAATGGGAGACCTGAAAGGCACTACCAAGCAATTTAACCTAATTGCCATTTTTACAAACACTCCATCAAACAAAGAATATTCTTTTTTAGGTGCAAAGGGTACATTCACCAAGATAGAATATATTTGTGGCCATAAAATAATTTTCAGTAAGTGTAAAAAAACTGAAATAACAAAGTATGTTCTCTGAGGAAATGAACTGAACTGCTGTGGGATGAAGTGACTTCATGAGCCTGGCGCTTAATCAGCGCTGCGCTCCCCTCTGAGGACCTCCCAGCTGGGGGAAACCTCACAGGAAGTCTAGACTTTGGGGCTGAGAAGCCGAAGAGAACGCTTCATTCACCAAAGGTCCCGGTTTTGGCCTGCAGGGCTGGAACCGAACCGCCTGCGTCCCAGGCCCGCTCAATCACTCGCTGGCTGCACGGCCCTAGCCCGGAGGTTGTGAGGTCCCCACTCGGCGCCGTGCGGACACCTTACCTGGCAGTCCACCACCTCGGCTAGGTCTGGGTAGACAGGCGGCGGCTCACTCAGGCAACACAGGAAAAAGGTCGTGTTGAAGCGGCGGCCGCCAAGCTGAACGAACGGCGTGAGCCAGCCGCTCCACTCGTGCAGCGCCCAGATGTCGGGCGTGCAGTCGAGGTGCGCGCACAAGCGCACGAAGTGCTGCGGGTCGCGGCGGACGCGCGCGCGCCAGGCGGCCAGGCCCGGGGGCGGCGGGAGCGCGCGCGCCGGCGGGGGCGCGCGCGCCGGCTCGGGCGCGGCGGCCCGCGACCCTCGCGGCCGCAGCAGCAGCACGCCCGCCTCCTCGAAAGCCTCGCGGATGGCGCAGATGCGGAACGCCACGTCATCCGGCAGCGCCCCGCCCACGGCGTCCGCCCCGGTGGCCGGCAGCACCGGGAAGCTGGAGTGCCGGGCGGGCGCGGGGCCCAGGCCGAAGCGCGGCGGCCCGTGCTGCGGCGCGAAGAGCCGTAGCCAGTCGGCGGCGTAGTCGGCCGCGTCCAGGACGCCCCCCGGGAAGACGTGCGCCCCGGGTAAGAAGCCTTGCTTCGTGGAGCGCTGCAGCAGCAGCAGCCGGAAGCCCTCGGGGGGCGGCGGGGTGAACGACGTGGCGGCGGGGCCCGGGTGCTTCCAGCCCGCCGCTAGCATCACGGTGGCCGCCCGCCGCCACCTGCTTGGACCCGACCGCAGGGGGCCGCTCATGGCGCACGGCAGCGCGCAGCCTCCGACTTCTGGCGCGGCTGGAGCTCCTACGCACAGACCCTGCCGCCCCCGGCCGTCTTCCTGAGCTTGTGGACGGTTCGTCTTATCCGACGAACTCCAGGCGCTCAGTGAGCCTGGGACTTCGGCCCTTAAGCGGTGCTTGCCCATGGCAGGGGCGTGGCAAGGGCAAGCCCCGCCTCCAGTGCCCTCTGCCATCCAGCTCACTTTCATCTGATGGAGGCTGTCACGGCCGCTTGAAAAAGAGAAAATCATACCATCCTCACTCAGGATCAAGATCAGGGATGCTTACGGGCGCACGTGGTCAGCTGTGGTAAAGTGCGATGCAAATCCAGGCTTGGGGACACCTACCCGACCAAAACCTGAGAACTAGGCCTTTCTCCCTCAAACTTGGAGTTGACACAAGGGTGTGTTTCCCTTTGAGGGGAAGGGGGAATGTCCCAGGGGCAGGAGCTTTGCAGACTCGTATGAACCCCACCACCAATGAGAAACTGATGGGTGAACCAGCTGCCAAATCGTAAATGTCCCACTGTTCAGCCTGAATGTGAAAGGTCTTACATGAATCCTTGCTCCCCCAGGGTAATCTGTCTGGTGTGGTCACCTTTTTATTTATTTATTTATTTTATTTTATTTTTTTATCAGTGCACCTAGGACCACCTTAAGATCTTCGATCATTTGGCAGTTTTCACTTTTCATAGGAAATGTTTAATCCAGGCCTAGAACTTGGAATTTCAGTTTTAGTGGCTACATTACTCTTAGAGCCTGTTTAAGTCTTCTCTTTTACAACTCCTTATCAGTTGCCAACAGTTGTTACTATAATTGATCCCACGTTTTTTGATGAGATATAGACTACTCTTGCTGAATCTCATTTACAAACTATCACTTTAATGTGTTATTTCCTGGGGGAGAATCCAAAGATGGCACCAACACTTACTTAGGTTGACTTCATATAAATTAGCATTATTTTATAAAAGTGGAAATCTCTGTGTACTGACTACATCCTGGAAACACAAAAAGGGGCCACACATTGAGAAAAAAACATGTGGAAGCCCAAGGGAGGAGACATGTCCTACTGGGAGGTTCTACCAATTTTCATCCACCTTGAGTCTACAGAATCCACAGTTGGGGACACCTCCCTCCTGCAGTTCTCTGCAAATTGTTTCAGAATCTATTGTAGGTTCTGTGGTGGAACCATGGAACCTGTTTTTAACAACTCCCTACTCCCCAGGCAGTTCTAGTGCTATGAGCCATGGGTAAGCCATGAATTCAGTCATAGTGACATGATCACATTCATATCTTCAAAGGTCACCCTGACAGCAGCGTGGTAACTCAGTTGAATAGCTCTGGACTGGAAGCCCATGAAATGTGCTAGGCAAGAAGTACTGAGGTCCTAAACCAGGAGAGTGGCTGTGGAGAGAGGGTGAGGTGGGAAGAAAGGAATGAGAGTATTTAGGAGATAGATTTGATGTAACCTAGTAATAAGCTGAATATGCAGAGCAAAGGAGAGGAAGGAGTTAAGGTTCTAGCTCTAGGGAGAGTGAAGTAACATCCTTCAGTCCTAGGAGAAATAATACTAATATTTACTAAGCACTTACTGTGTGTGAGGCACTAGGAACTTTGTAAGGATTAGTTCTTAATCCTTACAAAACTATATAAGGTGGAAATAGCTATTGCCATTTTACAGGTGAGTACACTCTTCAGCATGGTTTTAAAGGTATAAATGTTTCTTTCTACATCAGCTGGTGTTCCCAAAGGCTGGTCACTCCTGAGTGAGATGACCAAGTTTTGGAGTGCATAGCAAAGTGGTGCAGTGCTACTTGATGTATGTATCCAGAGATCACATCCTATAACCTCACTTATCTGAACTGTAGCCAAGAACCAGAACAGAAGCAAAAACAGACCCTGAGCTGCAAAAAGGATAGCAGTATACAAATATTCAAATCTAATGCATTCTGCTCACAGGAAAAATTAATTTATGGATATATTATCAATTGCTAGTAACAGATTCTTTAAAAGTTAGTGACTTAAAAAAATAAACTATCTCAATTCCTGTGGATCAGGAATTTGAGAGCATCTTAGGTGGGTGGTTCTAAGTATCTTTCATGAGAATGTGGTCAGCATGTCCACAGGGGCTTGACTGGGGGCTGGGGGACCCATTTCTATAATGGCTCAGTCACATGGCTATTAATTTGACACAACTTTGGTTCATATTTATAACTTTATTGTGACAAAAACACCAGAAAAAAAGTCTAAGATATGAAAAAAATTGGAAAAATCTGTAAGGGTTAAGAGAAAAAATGGAAAAAACCTCCAATTGTGTAGAAAAATAAGAGATATGAAAAGCCAGTTCATTGTGATTTATTTAAGGTCCCACAGCCAACAAGTGTTGCAATCTGTCACTAAACCTACCAGCATGTTCTCAGAGTGCCCAGCCCTGTTCTGCCAAGAGCACAGTGCCAGCTACCCTAGGCCTGACACTAAGACACATAGCCATCCCATACTTGTGCTAGCAATTACTATGTGCCACTTGGTTACAAGACAGTTACTTTACTTTTTTTTTTTTTAAACTGAACTGGGGGCACACCCCAGTTCAGCATATGGGTCCGCCTGGGCCAGAGCCAGGATTCGATCCCCGGTCTCCGGGGCTGCAAAGCAAGCGCTTAATCCACTGAGTCATCCCAGCTTCCCCAAGACAGTTACTTTAAGACTACAGTTGCTTACTTCATAGCTAAAGGACAGCTGACTCTTCATTATTTTGTTCTATTGGTCCTTCCCAGATATCTTTACAATAAGAAATTTCTTTATTTGATTTATTAGCATAGGCATAATCCTGGGGAGCGGGGGGGCACGAATTGTTACAAACGTCATGTTGCTTCTTATCTACATCTCCAAATGGGCTTTTATTTCAGTCTCTCAGTGAGCCCAAATTCATTTCTGATATTCATTATTTATCAGGGGTTTCAGATATAAAAGAGAACGTGCTCTGCAGGGCTAGTCATGGATGATTTCAGCTTGGAGACTCAGTAACAGGAGAGTTTGTTCCACCTTCCTAGAAACCAAGGCACGTCATTGCTGTGAAAACAAAATTCACTCATGAATGACAAGTAACAACCTGTGTACCAAAAACCACCACATAAAAAATATTTCTCAAAATGTCTTTTGAAAGGATTTTGTAAAGATTCAAAACATTGTTTGCTCAAAAATGTATAGATTGCATTTATTTTAAATACTTAATTTTTATTGTTTTTTGATAGAAGGGGGAGAACCCAGAGCAGTCTCCATAGTTGACAGCATTAGTTTTCCATATAGTTTCA
>PVKE010013542.1:0-36392 GCA_004027555.1 Craseonycteris thonglongyai | reverse complement strand
AGTTTCACTTTTTCGCTGATGGTCATCATCTTCTTCCTCTTGGGCGCCCTGGAGGAAGCTTTCGCAGGGGCACAGCGCTTAGGCGGCATTATAAGGGCTTAATTAATAAAAAAAGTTATCGCTTAAACAAAACAAGTTATCGCCAACACAACACTAAAATACAGTATGCGAGACAGTCAACATCATGGACAAGACTGGCAAGACACAACAAGAGAAGATGCTAGGTGAGGCTGCGATGATGCGCAGACCATCAACTCACAGGGATAAATCCACTCGTACTCTCATTGGTCGATGTCGCCCCGGAAGCCAATCACGTGCCTTTATGAGAGCCCGTGGTATGTACTCTGAGTCAACTCATCTCTTTGTTTAACATGCAGGGATCCTTCTCTCTCGCGCATCCACATGAAACAACGCTTCTTTCCGCCATGTGGCTGCCGACATGGTTGTATTTTTTCATTTTTATTTTTTGATGAATATTTTGGAAAAACCCGCGAAGCACTAAAGCCGCAAAACATGAAGCGCGAAGTGGCGAGGGAACACTGTATAGTGATATCTCGTTTAAATTTGCAATATCCTAAATAACATGATGTTGAGCAGCTTTTCGGAACACTTATTTGCCATCTGTATATCTTCGATGAAGTGTCTTTTCAGATCTTTTGCCCCTTTTTTAATTGAGTTGTGTTTTAGGAGTTTTGTATGTTTTGGATAACAGTCCTTTATCAGACAATGTATTGCAAAGATTTTCTTTCAGTCTCTGGCTTGTCTTTTCACTTTTTTGGTAGTGTCCTTGAAGCACAAAACATTTAAATTTTGATGAACTCCAACTTACTTTTTTTCCTTCTGCTATTTGTGGATTTAGTATCAGATCTTAGACGCTATTGCCTTTTCCAAAGTCATGAGGGTTTGTGCTTATATCTTCGAAGGGTTTTATAGTTTGAACTGATTGCAGTTAGGTCTACAAGCCGTTTCGAGTGAATATTTATATATGTTATAAAGTATGAGTCCCAACTTCATTCCTTTGTATATGAATATACAGTTGTCCTAGAACCTTTTGTTAAAAAGACTATTCTGGGGAAGCTGGGATGGCTCAGTGGGTTAAGCGCTCACTTTGCAGTGCCGGGGACCAGGGATCGAATCCCGGCCCCGGCCCGTGCGGACCCATATGCTGAACTGGGGAGCTCCCCTAGTTCAGTTCTCTCTCTGTCTCTCTATCTCTCTCTCCTCTCCTCTCCTCCTCCTCTCTCTCTCTCTCTCTCTCTCTCTCTCTCTCTCTCTGTCAAAAAATAAAAATTAAAAAAAAAAGACAATTCTTTCTCTGTTGTCTTGGTATCTTTGTCCAAAAGCAGTTGACCATAAATGTGAGGATTTATTTCTGAACTCTCATTTCAATTCTATTGATCTGCATGCCTGTGCATTTACATAATCATTACCGCACTGTCTTAATTACTGTAGTTAGTAGTAAGTTTTGGTATCTGGAAGTTTGAGGCTTCCAACTTTATTCTTCAAGATTGTTTTGGCTATCCTGGATCCCTTGTATTTCCATATCAAATTTAGGATCAGCTTGTCAGTTTCTGCAAAAGTAGCACGGATTTTGATAGAGGTGGAATTGAATCTATAGATCATTTGGGGGAATATTACCATCTTATTTACTTAAATCTTTATTTTCAATGACATTTTGTAGTTTTCAGTGTATGTCTTAAGCCTCTTTTACTAAATTTATTTCTAAGACTTTTATTCCTTTTTGATATTATTATTATACATGGAGCTGGTTTTTTAATTTCATTTTCAGGTTTTTTATTATTGGGGTATAGAAGTACAATTGAGGGGAGGCCGGGATGACTCAGTGGGTAAAGCGCTCACTTTGCAGCGACGGGGACCAGGGATTGAATCCCGGCCCCAGCCCATGCGGAACCATGTGCTGAACTGGGAGCTCGCCCAGTTCAGTTCTCTCTCTGTCTCTCTCTTTCTCTCTGTCAAAAATAAAAACAGGGAAAGCTGGGATGGCTCAGCAGGTTAAGCGCTCGCTTTGAAGCCCCGGGGACCGAGGATCGAATCCCGGCCCCGGCCCATGCGGACCCACATGCTGAACTGGGGTGTGCCCCCAGTTCAGTTCTTGCCGGTGCAGCCCCATGCCCACCTGTGGAGTGAAACATGGAAAACTAATGTCGACTATGGAGGCTGCTCTGGGCCCTCCCCCTTCTCTCTGTCTCTCTCTGTCTCTGTTTCTGTCAAAAATCAATAAAATAAATCTTAATAAATAAATAAATAAATAAATAAAATAAAAACAAAATAAATAAAAATATATATTTAGAAATACAATTGACTTTTGTATGTTGATCTTAAATCCTACAATCTTGCTATACTCTTTTATTAGTCCTAATAGTTTTTTTGTGTATGTATGGTTTCCTTAGAATGTTCTGTTTTGTTTTATATTTTTTTTTGACAGAGAGACAGAGAGACAGAGAGAGAACTGAACTGGGGGCACTCCCTAGTTCAGTACATGGGTCCGCACTGGCCGGGGCCGGGATTCGATCCTCGGTCCCTGGCGCTGCAAAGTGAGCCCTTAACCCACTGAGCCATCCTGGCTTCCCCTTAGAATGTTCTGTATACAATATAATGTCATCTATGAATAGAGATAGCTGCATTTCTTCCTTTCCAATATGAATGCCTGTTACTTCTTTTTCTTGCCATGTCACCATGGCTAACACCTCCAGTACAGTGTTCAGTACAAGTGGCAAGAACAGATATTGTAGTGTTCTTCCTAGTCTGAGTGAGAAAGCATCCAGTCCTTCACCATCAAATGTGATGGTAAACTGTGGGCAGTGCCTTTTTAAGGTAAAAAAAATTATTTTTCTGATTATTTCTTTTCCATTTTGACCTTTCTAATCAGTATTTTCTGATCCCAATGTGGTATAATATACTGATGAAAAAACCCTAACTAAGATAGCTTTTAATAGCTCTGTGGTTGAATATTTTTATTAGAAGTCAGTTCAGAGGTAAGAACCTGTGCATACAGGATGGGCATGTTTTTCCCATATAACTAACATTTATTCACTTTTCCATTCATCATAGTAGTCTTAAAAGCATTTGAAATGAATGGGCATGGACCGAAAGGGTTATATTTCCATTTTGGTAGGAGTGAGAGGAGTGTGTCACTGAATAAAAATTAAATAATGTGCTCTTTAGATAATGTGAGCTTGCTATCGGTGATTTTGCTTATTTTATTGTCTTTATTGCTTATATTTGAGTGCATTATGCTTATTACATGTGCTAGTGCTTTATGTGCGTAATTGCACATAATCTTCACAACAGTTTATGATAGTGTTATCACTGTTTGACAGGTAGGATTAGGGAATGGAGTCAAGTCTCTGGATGCAGAGTCAAGGATCTCACATACTGTTACTAATCTCTTCCTCCTTGGCTATTTTGTTGTTTTGTTTTTGTTTTGAGTATGTGGTTTTCTTAGTTGCATTGTATAAAAATTTGAAAGCAAAACAGAAAAGCATCTATTTGTCATCCATAATTCCCAAGTGTGGTGTTTTTCTTTACTGAGACTTTAGGAATGTTTGTTTCTTTTTTGAAAAACCTGATTAAGTCCTACAGTGTCATCACTTGTTTGAACCATTGTATGCCAAGTCTAACATTGAAAACAAAAGTGATCAACTTATTTTTCCTCTCTCAGCCCAATTTTATGAAAATGAGTGTTGTGATATCAACATATAACACCATTTTAATCTAAAGTTTATGCAGTTTTAAGATCTTGGTTTTCTCCCTTCTCTTAGGCGTTTGTAAAATGTATGAAGAGCATCTGAAGAGAATGAATCCCAACAGCCCCTCTATCACATATGATATCAGTCAGTTGTTTGACTTTATTGATGATCTGGCAGACCTCAGCTGCCTTGTGTAAGTATTAACTACCATGTCTCTCTTAAGTTGTATTTTTCTACTGTTTATTCATCTGAGGCGATTTATGGTGTTGGGAACTCTGTGCCTGACACTGATCTTTATATTTTGACTACTAGGTAGTATTTAATATTTCATCATATGGCTCATAAAATAAGTTGGCAACATTAAGCTAAAGGCACAGGAACATCTTAAAAACTTGCTAATTGATGCATTTAATATGCAGAGAGAATGCTAATGAAGATTTTCAGTCCTAATCCTCTGTTCCTTTAATCAGTCTTTTTCTTACTTTTTCTTCCCTTATAGTCTTTGTCTCTAAAACAGTTGGCTTTGGATTAAAATTAAAATTATTCTGTTCTCATGACATTATTTTAAAAGTGTAAAAATGTAAGACTGAAATGGAATTTTAATCCTACCCATTGTTAGCCATGTCTATTTTGGAACAGGAATTTGCAGTTTTGTTTGGTAAATTGTTATGTAGCTAATAATTTGTTATACTTCTTTGAGCCTTGGTTTATTTAAATATAATAATTTTGTCTACTTTCACAGGGCTATAAAAAGGATTGAGGTCATTCAGACAAGTACTTAAAGCTGTACCTAGCAGTTGATATAATAACTTAATAGGTGTTTGTAATTTTTGCTAAGCAGGTAAAATATGATCCTTCTGGGGTAAAACGATACAGTAATTGATAAATTAGGTATTTTTGTTTTCCTAGGATATCAGTACGTTTTTTTTTGTTGTTGTGTGGTTTTGTTTGATTGTTGTGTTGTGATTTACGGCAAATTTCATCTTCACCTCTCTTGGATGCCATGCCATGTTTCCACCAGGTGGTGCACATGGCTTTAAAACATTGACTTGCTTTATGTTTGTGGTATTTGTGCAATCTCTAGTTACTTACTGTCTGCTTTTTAATACTATTAGCTTTTTACTCCAAAAATGAATTTATTACTTAACCAGATATCTTTCAGATTTAGGTCAGCTGCAGTGTCTCTGTTTTTTGAGTCCTGTAAAGATAGCTTGAATGATTGGCTATTAAGTGATATCTTCAACTCCCAAAACCCTAGAGCAGGGGTGGCGAACCTTTTGGCGATTGAGTGCCAAAGTTTATGAAATAAGAGTACAGTCACTCGACTCGCGTGCCAATCCATCGAGTGAGATAGAGGTATCAATTATTTTTATGTCTATAAGAGCATAAATAATTTTTAAAATGGTATTCACAGCTCCGCGTGCCGAAATAATTGCTCCGCATGCCACTTTGGGCACGCGTGCCATAGGTTCACCACCCCCGCCCTAGAGACTCCCAAAACCCTAGAGTCTCATTGCAGTTTCATTGCTAAGGCTAATCTTTGTATGCCCAACCCTTCTGATAAGAGCCATTTTGGAGCTTGTTACATCTTCTAATAACTCTCCATTGGCCTCTAGCACTACCGGTATTTATTTTAAAAAGTAAATCCTAAAATACAGGTTAAACTATTTCCTTCTGTTAATAGTTTTTGAGGAAGAAATCTTTATGGCAGTAACATGTTTTTAAAGGATTTTTGTTGTTAATTAAAAATAAATTTAGCAGATCTGAAGTTGGTACTAGTGTTTGATTTTTATTTTTTAACCACTAGCAGGACCATAAAAATAGCAACTATGTAGGAGAACGAACATGCAGTTTCTGGTCATACCTTTTTTAAGAAGTAGATGTATAATATTGAGAGTTTAAGATTTCTGGGCCTTGATTTCTTTTTCTGCTAAAAGATTGTACTAGTGTTGTAAGGTTATATTGGTCAAAATTCAGCAGTTATGTAATTAGCTCTTTAATGTTAAGTTCATGTAAGAACATGTGCATATCTGTGACATCATCGGGCAGTTACAATTTGAGGTTTAAACATGACAGTAATTAACCATTATAACTGCTTGTTACCTTTCTATTCCTCAGTTACCGAGCTGATACTCAGACATACCAGCCTTATAACAAAGACTGGATTAAAGAGAAGATCTACGTGCTCCTTCGTCGGCAGGCCCAACAGGCTGGGAAATAGTCGTGCTGGAAGCATTAAGGGGATGGGGGTGGGCTTGGAACACAGGTGTGTACAGCGTGCTATAGTTGAAGTTCTGTATTACAGTAATCCTGTTTCCATTTTGGTACACTCTAGCCAGGATTGAATGTATTAGATGAAACAGATCTTCTGAGGAAATTGTTCAATCTGAAACCCCCATCACCCCTTTCTTTTTTTTTTTTAACATGTTTATGATTATTTAGATGAAGTTGTTTTTCAGTTAATTTGGATTCCAGTCCCTCAAAAACTTCGTATCTGCTTTATAACATCCAATATACCAACCCTTCTTCAAGTTGGAGGGGTGGGTGGTGACACAGTTTAGTTATGTCCTTAAGATAAAGTCTTGTTGAAAAACAAATAAATGTTCTTTAGTTATATTTTCCCCCTGAGTGATTTTTTCTTTTCTTTTGGTCTCTGGACATTGAATTTCCTTGCAAAGCATTATCAGTTTCAAAACTAGTAGGCTGCTACACAAAAAATTTGTATTTTGCTGTGGTTTATATGAAACTAACAGGCTTTTACCTCCTATTTCTAGCCTTGTAAGTGAATCTCATTTGTGGCTCCAAGGTTTGTCCCAACTGTTGAATGCAAACATTGTGAAAGGCTTTCTAGTGACATAGTTTATCTGTAGCGGAAGCTGGGTTAGTTCCTTGGCTTTGGTCATGTACTCTACAGGAAGTCCTTGTGCTCTTCTCATAGCCTTCAGCAGTTGAATGCTAATTACCATTGTGTGGAATTTTTAAGGGTGAGGAAAGACCACAGAAAAGTACAAGATAATCTTTTAATGTAGAGTATGGTCACACTGTGACTTAATCATGCTCTATATGAGGGGTGTCGAATCTTTGGCTTCCCTGGGCTACATTGGAAGAATTGCCTTGGGCCACATATAAAGTACACAAACACTTAATGATAGCTGATGAGCTAAAAATTAAAAAATAGCGAAAAAAAATCTCATAATGTTTTAAGAAAGTTTACGAGTTTGGGTCAGGCTGCATTCAAAGCTGTCCTAGGCCACAGATTGAACACGCTTATATATATTGAACCTGCAGTCATCAGATATGTAAGCATTTCCTGATTCTGCCGTTTATCATTGATAGCCAATATATCTTATGTACTGTATGAGGGGCACTTTTTTGGAGTGCCCCTTCATGACTGGCCGTATATTTCCATGTTCTCTCCTATACTTCCACATTATGGCTTTAATTTTTTCTTGTTTTATATAGAACCAAATTCTGAGTATCTCTGTTCATTTTTTATGCAGAATAATTATTTTATTAATGAAATGTTATCACTGTATCAAAGGATTATTAAAATTATGGTGCCTTAAAAATTTGTGTATAGCTGTAGTTAGTATTTCACATGAATCAGCCAAATTTTAAAGCTAAAATGTTTTCACAGAAAAAGAAATAGATCCAAAAGTAAGTCAGATTGTCCTAGCTTTCACTTGGCCTGTCATATTATAGTTTTATTTCTCTAACAGATAAAATCTTGGCTTTGTATTTTTTGGAAAAATACTCTAGACCATCTGGAAGGAATGGGATCCCTTGATTCTTAGATACAATCCTGTTTCTGGTATTGGGCTTACAGAGGAAAATAGATTTTCTAAGAAATGAGAAAACGTCTGGGTCCTCAATGTTGGGTGATGACCACAAAAAAGGGAGTGGTATTTTGAATCATACTTTATAAGGATGAAGGAAGAATTGGACTGCAATAAATATGAAGAAATACACATTTAACTGTGTCCGGTATTACACAGAAGAGGAGCAGAAATGTAGCCTCTTCATTGTTGAATTGAGGTCTGTGATGAAACTCTTAGTGGTTTGGTCAAGCTGTATACAGCCATTGTTCCCATATTGTTAGAGAGTTGGACTACTGATTGTGTGGCCCTTAACCCAGCCAGAAGGAAAAATTTGATTTCTGCTTATAAAATCATACTTTTTATACTTATATGTAAAGGTGATACCTACCAGACAAATATAAAATTTTTGATTCTCTAATGTACCTTATTTTGTATACCTGGGAATTCCTAAAATATTCCTTGACAATGTGGTCGCAGGAGTATAAAGGGAGATTTTAACTACCGTATTTTCCGGCGTATAAGACAGCGAATATAGGCCTAAACCTATGTTTTAACTGTAAAATTAGGGGGTCGTCTTATTCGCCGGAAAATACGGTATCTCACTTGACTTGCAATTTTATTTCCCAGCAACTCACTAAATGCCTTGGGCAAGGGATGAGAAGACAATTTTTGCTGTCCTAGAAGTAGACCAGACTTTGAATTGGGAGGAAAGAGGGCAGGGCAGCTGTATGACATCAGCTTATCAGTGTGGCCCAGCCTTTATCAAATTATTTTTACTAATTTTTTGAAGACTGGCATGAAAATCAGGATTAATACATGAACTGTTTAAGCAGTCTTGCCTAGTAAATACATTATATCATTTTTCCTTAGGAACACCTAGAAAGCTAAACTAAAGTCAAATTTGTCCATAAAGCAGTTTTGTTAGTCCTTTATGCACAGATATTTAAGAATTGTACGATAGGAGGAAACATTTGAACTGGGTCTTGATGAATGGCTCAACTTTGAAAATAGGAAAATAGGACAAGAGTAATAAAGAGGTTTTAGCATTGCGGATGTTTGAGGAACAGCAAGTAAGCCATGATGTGATGGCTGCAATAAAGTGAATATTTAGGGGAGGGATGGTATAAAAGCCAAAAAAGCTAATATTGGAGTGCCTTGAATGTAAAGCTACAGAGTTTCATAGACTATTGATAGGCTTTAAAGGTTTTTAAGGCATAATTTTGTCAAATCTTTGCATTAAGAGGATTAAACTCACTGCTATGTAAAACTAGATTGGAAAATGTGAATACAGTGTCCAAGAAGCAAAGTCAAGGGAATTTTTCACTGAAACAGTTAAGATGAATTATAAAAAGGCTTTGGATTTGGAATTCAGGAAGTCTTCAGCAGTGTACTATGAAGATGAAAAATTTTCAGGTAAAGAGTGGGAAATGAAGTTAAGTATAGTCAGGGAAGGCAAAGTTCATTGAAAACTAGAAAAGAGTGGTAATATGAAAAAGGTTGGAAGGACAGATTTTTTAAATAAAAGCAATCTGTTCATATGTGTAAGTAGAGGAAGGATCTTATGTAGTGGTCCCAAACCTTTTTGGTACCAGGGACTGGTTTCATGGAAGAGAAATTTTTCCATGGACCAGAGAGGGGTGAGGGGGATGTCTTTCAGATAATTCAAGCATAATACATTTATTGTGCACTTACTACATTGTATTATACAGGGTCCAACAGAAGTAACGCCCCCTTTCTATGACCTGGTAAACTTAAGCAAGGGCATTACTTCTGCCTGACCCTGTATAATGAAATAATACAACTCACCATAATGCAGAATCAGTGGGGACCCTGCAAATGGACGGTCCCATCTAGGAGTGATGGGAGACAGTGACACCCAAAGTGTGTTTCTGGCATTGATCTGACAGGAGGCTGAGCTCAGGCAGTAATACAAGCAATGGGAAGCAGCTGTAAATACAGATGAAGCTTCACTTGCCCAGGGGTTGGGCACCCCCTTCTAAGGTTAAAAAAAAGGTGATACAGTAAGATCACTGATGGTGAAAAAGTCGCAGTGCCAGTGGAAGAGGATATATGTTTAGGTGTACTAATGGAACATTGTAGCTCAGAAGACAATCTGAGATGGGAAGTTGAGAGCTTTTGTTAGATGGTCTCAATCCATTAAATGGGTAAAAGAAGTCACCATCTTTTGAGGAAGGTGCAAGTAGATATATCAGGGGCTTTGAAGATGGTGGAAGACATTTGGGACAAATGTGGGGAATATGGGGAGTTTAACAAATTTTTAGTGAAACTGATCACACTGACTCACCAGAAGCACTCAACCAATGAGAAAAAGGAAAGCAATATTGAGTGCTTTTTTATTCAGTAAAAAAAAAATTAAAATTACCATTATGGTGGCCTATCTGTACCAAACAGAGCTACTTTACCTAAATATCTTAACATCTTCGTTCCTACATATCAATTGTTATAACTAGAACTAAAGATTTAAGAGCAGTTATCCAAGGTCAATAAGTAAAACCCAGGTCTCTGGCTGCAATGACCACATTCTTTCCACCACAGTAATGGATTCTAAATATTGGTCTACCAACTGGTATTGAGATGGCTACCCCACAATAACTGGAATCTTTTTAAAAAGCAGGTTTCTAGACCCTTCCTCTACATTAGGGGTCAGGAAACATTTTCTGTAAAGGGTCAATAGTAAATATTTTAGTCTGGGCCACACGTGGTTTCTCACACATTCTTTGTATTTTTAAAACACTTCAAAGATGTAAAACTTCTTAGCCTGCCAGCCATACAAAAATAGACTATAGGTTGGTTTTGGACTGGGCTGCCCAGCCTCCTGCACTAGAGCATCTGATTCAGTCCATCAGGATTGGGACCTGGAAAAATGAGAATTTTTTAAAAGTTCCCCATAGTAGAGTAAGGACCAGGCTTAACAACTGGAAAACGACAAAATAAGTGAAAGGGCTTTTCCATACATTGGATAACAGCAGAGGAGAGGACACTGAGCCCAAAGAGAAGGATAGTAGGTGAGCCTTACACTCACCTCAGGAGTCAGTCTAGAGGCATTTTCTTTGTAAGAAAAACAAGGGGCACCCAAATACAGCCCAGCTGCTTTGCAGAATTGAAACAGTTTCAGGGAGACTGAAGCAGCTTGGAGTTGCAGGGCAAAGTTCTGGAACAGGGAGCTAACAGAAAAAGAACTAGAAATCTGCATGTGGATCTCTTGACTTCTGAGTACCAAGCTGGGCATAGAATGACTGGAGAGTCAGAGCAATTCCCAGAGTCCACAGGATGGAGAGAGAAGTTTTGACCAGCCAGAGAATCTTGGGTGATCACCCAGAGCATTCATTGAAGACTCCAGAGGTGTTACGTTTTAGTATAATAAGACTAAACTCTCCCTCAAGTGAAACTTACCCAGAAAAGTTAAAAAAAAAAAAAAAGTCTTAAAGGGATATACTTATTAAGACAATTGTGTGCCAAAATAAAGCCCAATACTCATTAAAGGAAGATTACTGACAGCCAAACACTGAACAAAGTCACATTCACAATTGTACTGCTTTCAAATTACTGGATATGGGAATAAACAGGAAAATAACTTATCAGAGACTAAAGTCAGTCAATAGAAACTAACCCAGAAATGACGGAGGATAGAACGACTAGACATTAAAACAACTATTACAAATATGTAGAAATTAAAGGAAAACATGAATATGAGAATACTTTCAACAGAGTGAAGGGATGTGGGGCCCAGAGCAGTCTCCATAGTTGTACATCATTAATTTTTTATATAGTTTCACTCTACAGGTGGGCTGTGCAGGGCAGGGATTGGGCTGGGGGCCTCCTACATGGGAAGCATATCTGGGTGGGAGCCAAACCGGGGGCCTCCCACATGGGAAGTTTGCCCTGGCAAGAACCAAATTGGGGGCATACCCCAGCTCAGCATATGGGTCTGCATGGGCTGGGGCCGGGATTTGATCCTCAGACCCTGGGGCTACAAGGTCATCCCAGCATCCCCGATTTTTTTAAATAAATGGAATTATTAGAGATGAAAAATATCTGAAACGAAAAATTCACCAGATGGAAATAACATTATATACTACAGAAGAAAAGTGCAGTGAACTTGAAGATAGAACAATAGAAACATAAAAACTGAAGCATACACAGAAGATTGAAAAATATGGAGAGTTTGAGTGACCTCTAAGATAATAAAAAGTTGTCTTAACATTTATAATCAAAAGTCAGGAAAAGGAAGGATGTGGAGAGAAAAAAATGTTCAATAAATAATGCCCCAAATTTAATGAAAATTGTAAACTCAGCTATAGAAAGCTAATCTGACCCAAAGGATGATAAATAAAACACACATACCACAATTAAACTGCTAAAAACTAGTGACAGAAGAGAAAATCTTAGGAGCCAGATAAAAAAAAACAAGAGTGACAGCAGACTTACCTAAAACAATACAAGAAAAGAATGACTTTAGATGATGAGAGAAAAACTCTCCAGACAATAAAAATAAATATTTTTTTAAAAAATGGGGAAGCCGGGATGGCTCAGTGGGTTAAGTGCTCACTTTGCAGCCCTGGGGACGAAGGATCGAATCCCGGCCCTGGCCTGCGCGGACCCATATGCTGAACTGGGAAGTGCCTGCAGTTCAGCTCTCACCGGGGTGAGACCCTGGCCCAGTTCCTGCCCTGTGCAGCCCCGTGCCCTTCTATGGAATGAAACTGGAAAAACCAGTGATGTGCAACTATGGAGACTGTTCTGGGCCCTCCCCCTTCTCTCTGTCTCTGTATCTCTGTCAAAAACAATAAAAATAAATCTTTTAAAAAAAAAATGCAAAATGAAAGATTCTTCAGATAATCTGAGATCATTGATTGCTAGCATACTTGCACTACAAGTGGGCTAAGAGGCAAGGAGGGGCTGAAAGACTGAAATCATGGGAACATTTAGCACACTCCTTTTTGGTAATTTTGTGCTTCAACTGGATGTTCAATTTGAGACATTGTGAAGGGCTTGGTTTAAAAGCCTCTTCTGTGCCAAAGGTAATTTTCTTCATACTTTTTAAGAGAACAGGGAGAAGGCTAATGAGGACAGATTATATCACTTAACTGAGACCAGCCCAGTACCTTTGTCAACAGATTTTTGAATTTAAGGTGTCGACTATAATTTAGGAGGAACAGCATAGATCATGGTTTCCTCCTTGGAAGCCTGAGGTTTGAGGGATTGCCATGGTAATGTTAACTCCTACCTTCATCTACATGCACTTGTGGAGTACCTACTCTGTCCCAGGACCACCCCCACCCCCCATGCCCCGCCCCAACCCAGGCTTGGTCAACTATATTGCCCCTTTAGTCTTTGAAAAAAAGTATAGTTGATTCTTTCAGTACCCGGTCCAGGTAAAGTTTGAAGAGCACCCAACGATTCTGGACCTCTTCTGTCTAAGGGCTCTGGTCCTTCCAGAGATTGCTTTGTCCTTGACACTATTAATGAGCCAGATGCCTGTTAGAAGCGTAGTCACCCTACTTCCTTCCACCTACAAGCAATTCCAGGAAGGATTACCATAATGCTCTTCTCAGTTATTAAGCAGATCCCAATTGTGTGTGTGGGGGTGGGGGTGTGTGGGGGGGGAAGGGTTGTACTTGTAGTAACTGTGTGTTCGGGGCTGGGGGCTCACATTCCTTTCAAAGGAGTGTTATGAACGGATTGGAAGGTACATGTAACTAAAAGCCTGTTGAGGGTGAATGCTCATTAGCATGAAGTCCTGCTGCAGCTCTAGGGATTTCAGGTTGGAAGCTTTGACACCCCACTTGACTTCTCTGAGCCAGGCTCTGGTCTATTCAAGTACTGGGATTGAGAAATCATATCTTTCCTTCCTGTGAAAGGCTAATGATCACTACTACTTAACAGTATTTGAGGACTATGTGAACAGTAGCCATCTCTATAATATTGCCCAGTAATTCCTGCAACTGACCAGCCTCGATATTGGGATTATAGTTTTCAGAATAAATTGTGTATCACCACTTCACTGGACCACCCAACAATGAATCAGTGTTGATGCTCAACTTGGAGCATCTGTTCTGAAAACCATGGCTAGGAGGGTCACTCAGGGTCCCCTACATGGACAGCCTTCTTACCCTACCTGGGCTCTTGACACCCTCCACCCGGCCACCTTTGATTAGACATCTCCCCCTACTTGGTCCAACAACTCCCTGATCCAGGCCTTTCCTCATGGAGACTCCTTTCTCGTCCTGCCCATCCATAAAAATCGCACATGGTAAACATTCATATGGCTGGCTGCCCTCACAGCCGTTGTACTGTTTGCATCTTATTTTCAGTATTTAATTAGCACAAACGTAGAGCTCAGGAGTGGTCATTATTATTATTATAAAATAAGTAAAATTTAGAGTTTTGTGCTCTTTTCTATACATGTTAGACTTTAATAACATTTATTTCCCAGAAATATTTAATACTGTCACTAAAGCAACACAACCAGGAAGAAGTCTAAAAATTCCATGTTACCATGAAATTACCCCTGCTCCTTAGTAAAGGCCTAGGATCCCACGAAGCCCTGCCACCTGCTGATCAGACAAGGAATCTTCTGCTGATCAGACAAGGAATCTTCTTCGCCTCCCAGTCACTTCTCTGTTCTCTAATGGGCTGTCCTTGTAATACTGGGAAGTGCTGAAAGGTCATTTAAATGGCAAGGGTTGCTGTTTGTTTGATTGTTTTTTAACTTCTCTATTAGGCTACTTCAAAAATAAAGGTTTTAAAGATCCTGAAGTTCTCAACTCATCAGTGATAATCCTAGTGAGCGCATAATCTTGCCTTGCCTTGATCCTTTGTGTTTTTTCATGGTTTTGCACTGACATGTTAGAGATCAAGGGTAAAGGAGAAGGTAGTGCAGGAGCCACTGCTGCCCTCCAATATAAGATGCCATCAGTATTAAGGAATTATTGTGAAATGTTTCAGGTGTAATAATGGTATTATGTTTAGTTCCTTAAATTATCTTTTAGAGTATGTACTAAAATATTTACAGATAAAATGACTTAATATCTGTGATTTGTTTCAAAATAATTCAGTGGAAGGATGTAGATGAAACAAGATTAGCCATAAACTGATAATTATTGAAACTGGTTGGTGGGTATTTAATCTCTCTGCTGGTTCATATGCTTGAAACTTTCCATTGTGAAAAGTTAAAGAAAAAAGAATTGATAATGTAGTTCTAATCCTGTCTTGACTGCCAGGTAGCTGTAGTGCTGAAGCCAATACGATTCAGAGGCGGTGGATGAGCACTGTCCCTTCCCCGTCTGTGGTGCTTTGCTGGTGACAGCACCTCCTGTTCACTACTCCGTCCAAGCAGCATACTCTGCCCAGCTCCTTCCTGAAAACCTGAGCTCAGAACAGAGAATGAGTCACTCTCAAAGCAGGACATAGCTGGGTCACAAAAGAAGCCATTGCTCTGTACCATTTAGCCTCTCAGGTAGGAGAAACTTGAAGGAACTCCAAAGGAAGTGGAGGCTGGCATTCTGCAAGCCTGAAGCAGCAGGGGATGCGAGGGGAGCCACAGCAGTGCTATTTCTGCCACATGCTAATGAGCTTCCACTTGGGAATGTAAACACAGTCAGCACTTCAACGTAAATGTAAACACAGTCAGCACTTCAACGTAAATTCCGGTGGCAGTCAACAACCTTTGCTCAACCATCTCCCTAGACTGCTTCTGACTGGACCCAGAGTGCCAAAGTAAAAGGGGGGCATTCCCACCTCTGACAGCTTTACAATGCCAGATTTAAAACCCCACCATCTGTGCCCAGCCTCCGTGTGAGCATTCCCAAAGGCGAAAAGCAAATGTCTTCTGAATCCCCAATTTCAAGCTTCACAACTTGTCTCCATAATTTTTCCCAGTCTGGTTGGGAAGTAAGCTGTCATACAGGGGACCCTAGAGAACTGTGCGGGGAGTCAGGAGGATTCATTAGGCTGACACTTGACAGCTGATTTTGTCATGCTAACTTTAGACTGTTCATAATCAAGGACTACCAGTCCCCCAGGGTGGTTGTGATCATTGCCTATTTGCAAAATTAGGTCTTTCTCTAGTGAGTAAATAGGCTTTGAATGCGCACAGTGGAGTCAATTGGTTACATGGTCAGAGCTAAGGAGGCCAAGGACAGAATGTTCCACATGTAGGTGGGTTAACTCCTTTGTTCCCTACGAGCAGCTACTCATCTTGAAGACACATGCCAGTAGTTCAAAACTGAACTCATCACCCACAGTGATGGGCTCTTGTCCACTGACCCTGTCCAAAACAGTTCTTCCTGTCCCTTAGATAGGGCTGCCAGCCAGCCAGTCAGTAAGGTTGTATTTCTCCCTCTTTCTCATCTTCCATTTCCTATTGGTCAGCAAGTCTTGCTTTTACTTTTGTCTCCCTGCCTCCATTCATTCACTTAATCATTCATTCCACAGATATTTACTGAGCACTTTACTATGTGTCAGACAAATTGTTAACTTCTGGGGATACAACGGTAAGGCAGTCCTATATGATCCCTGCCTTATGTATGTTCTGTTTGGGCCCTTATCACCATTCCCAGAGCCTTAGTTCAGGCCCTCATCAGTTCTCACCTGAATTATTGCAGTAGTTTCCTAACTGACTTGCCTGCCTCAGTGTGAGACTGAATCAATTAGTTGGCTGTTATTCTTTTGTTACAATTAACAGAAACCAACCTTGAATTAGCTTAGGCAACACTAGAGGGGTGTAGCCAATGGCTTGTATAACCAAACTGCAAGAATGGCAAGAACAAAGGTGAATCTCAGGGTCAAATGGAAGCAGAAATGTGTGCAATCAGGAACACCTACCATTTCTGATCTCTGCTTCCCTTTATTGTCAGCTTCATTCATCCCATAGATTAGCTTCTTCTAAAGGGTGTCCCAAAATTCACGCAAGAAGTAATTTTGATAGAAACACAGGTTTATAATTAAAAATTGTAAATTTTCATTGCTCAACAATGAAAACGCGTTGTTCTTTCATGTAGCGCTCCATTTTTAATAACTCTGAACTGTCAGCTGTCACACTGTCATTTTTTTCGTTGGCAACACTTTACCGCACAAATGACACAAAATTCAAATCTTGTGTGAATTTTGGGACACCCTTTACTTAGTGGGGAACACAGCTGTCCACAGAGTCTTCAAGCTTCACCATTTTAGAAAGATTCCTTTTTTTCTAGTTGAGTTCACAAATCCCAAGGAAATGCTATCATTGGAAATGTTTCCTTGGGTCATCTGACCTAAGGAAGAGGTGGGATCTGTTTGGTTGGCAGCCTCTAAGATGACCCCCCAGGGAGCCCCACCTCTTGGCAGCTGTAGCCTTGTGAAATAAACACTCCATAGGGCAGGGACCTTATACGCATTGCTTAGTTTTAGATCCCCTGTGCCTAGAATGCTACTTGGCATGTAAATGAGTATTTATTGCATCGGTTCATTCAATTAACCAGTGGTTTTTAAATATATGCTAGACCCAGTGCCAGGCACACAGACAAAATAAATGTTTCCATGGAGAACCCCAACTCGGTGGTTTCAGGGGCATGCAACCTGTGCTTACAAGGGCTCCACACTGCTGTCATCACTTTTGAAATTCTTACTTGTTCGGGAATTAGGTGACCCATATTTTCATTTTCCACTAAACCCCACAAATTATGTACCTAGTCCTATCCTGATAATAACCCCAGAAATCTCAGCACATTCAGATTTGAAAAGAGTTTAGGGACAAGTCAGTAGACCCTGTACACTATTGTTAATAATTTTAACAGGACTGCTTTATATATTTAAACTATGTAAGAGTAAGTGACACCGACACAGTATCGTTTAAGAATATTAATTCTGGGTGCCAGACATCCTTGGCGTTTGGACCTTGCTGTGCGACCTTGAACAACTCACAGCGTCTCCTAACCTTGATTTCCTCATTACAGACGGAGATAATATAGTGTCGACCCCACAGAGTTAGCTTGAGAAACAAAATAATACTTAAAACACTTAGGTCAGGTTCCGGGTATCCTAAAAACCAAGTTCAATTGCACAGCCACCTACCTCTGCTCTCCCTTCCTTTGGCTCCTTCCACTCCTGGGGTGAAAAAATCTGGGTCTATGTGAGTGGTTGCTAAATAAGAATATTGAGAGAAATCCAGGGAATACAGCCTTCAGGGAAGCAATAACATTTTCCTTAAAAGTTGCTTCAGCTGAAGACTTTGTAGATGTTTGCAATTTATATGCAAATAAACTATAGGTGTAAGTCTTGAGTGGAGACATGGCCCTGGGCAAAAGCATCAAGACTATGGCTTGGACCACAGAGAAGCCTTCACCAGTTTCTCTTTGCTGCCAGTTTATACTAAAACCGGAGATAATCCCAAAGCCGCAGTGTTTCACTGCCTTAGCCCACATTGAATGTATTCATTCGTATGTAAGCGGTGTTCTCACAAGGTAGGTGCATCCCCATCTGTGTGAGCTGCTTCATGCCTGCTGTGTAATTTTTGTTTTCGCATCCATAGCCTGTTTGATCAGGCACTATTTTGGCTTTAACTTGCAAATGCTGGGTCTCCTGTGCCTGATGAAAAGGAATTTTCACTGGTCAAACTTCACCTGATTCCTTGAAAACCCAAATCATTCTCCAGATTAGAAGAGAAAGCTGAGAACAAACTGACATGCCTCCCAAGACCAGAGCCTCTCAGAACCGAGGGAGGACAGCAGTTTTATTGCACTCAGTCATCCGCTCACCACAGGCTTAGCGAGCCCCTTCCATGCGCTAGGCACTGTACTAGGCGTTGTGGACAAGTTCTTTTCTTCATGCCGTTTGCAAGCTAGTGGGAGTGTAGAAAAGTATGAGACAACCCTGATTCGGGGTCAAGTGGGGAAATATGGGTATCCAGGGAACTCAAGGAAGGCCCCTTCCCCAGTGGCTGGTGAGATAGGTGGGGAACCTGAGGGAAGTTCTGAGCCTTCTTGCCCAATGAACTACATCCATTTGCCCATCTCAGAGCCATGCCTGCCAGGGCTGCTCTGCAGAGCTCTCAAGCCTGACATGCACCTATCTGGAATACATTACTCCTTTTTGGAGTCCCAAGGACCCTGGTCCAGTGGTGGGGCCAGGATTGGAGTCGGGCTTCCCAGAGAGGGTCATTTGCCTCACACAGAGCTACACAGATTCATTCATTCATTCACTTATTCATTCATAAATACTGATTGACCACATCCTCTGTCTTAAGCTCTTGTGGTCCAGCTGCAAACAAGACAAACACCTTCTCCAAGAGTCTGGGCATTCCTTTGCTTTATTGCAGCCCATTCACAAATGCCATCTCATCCAAATCTCACAACATCCCTAAGAAGTTGGTAGTAGCGTCCCTGTTTTACCAATGAGGCAGCTGAGGTTCGGAAAGGTAAAATCACTTGACACAGGTTGCCCAGCTCGTGAGAGAAAAAAAAAGCCAGGCTTCTGTCCTAGGTTTGGCTCCACAGCCCCTGTTCTTTCTCCCCAGCCAGGCAGAGGGAGTGCTGGGCTGGGAAGGAGCCTCCCAGCCGCAGCTTTCTCTGTCATTGATAAATACCCACGGGGCTTTCTCACCTGGGTGGCTCTGTCATCCTCCCTCAGGCCTTCTGAAAGTGGTAAGGCCATGCCCGGTGTGGCCTCCACTAACAGAGGCCACTGGCCTGGGCCAGTCATCAGAGCCCCCATCACCATGTTGCACGGGTCAGGTCCTGTGAGCCCTACCATGTCAGGCAGGGCATACCGGTGAGAGAGGGGCAGCTCTGCTCGGAAGATACCAAAAGGAACCACTCTTCCTGCCTCCTAAACCTCCCTCCTGGCGCCCATCTTGGCCATCCCCACTAATCTGGAGATTTTCAAAGCCTTGTTGGAACATCAAGACCCCTGCTGAATCTACTTTTCTTGCTTCTCAAAGTGCCACCAAAAAAGGTTTCAAAGCCAGATCAACCATCTCCAGCTCAGGAGCAGAGGATGCCTGCACTCCCCACCTTTTCTTTGCTAGTGGGCTCCCTTCCTATGCCCTCAGCTCCCCATGTCTGCGCTTCAAGGCCTCACCTTGATGGCTGGAGTATGCACTTAGCAGCTGGAAAACCGACAGCCCTGAGGTCCAGTAGCTCTGGCCTGGCTCGGGGTCAGAGAAATACTCCCTGATGTTCCCGAAGCACTACACAGGGTTTCCAGTTCACAAGGCCTGACCACAGTACTTTCTCATTTGACATGACCCCCCCATCACACCCATTTGTCAGGTGAGGACACTGAGGCTTAGGAAGCCAAAGTGACTTGCTGAAGGTCACCCTGCTCATACATGGTTGGGCTGTGAGCAACTGTTCTCTTACTGCAAGACCACGCTCTCCACCCCTGCTGTCACACAGCAACATAGCCAAGAAGTAACTGGGATGGACACATTTGATTAGAGTAAATTTAAAATAAGCCCAGCTGCTTGATGAGCTTGCAAAAGCCCCAGGTGCCTGGTGAAAACTATAGATGAACCCATTAGGCTCCATGGAGCATTCTCAAGTTCCCACCTCTGGAAGACAAAGCCACAGGAGCAGGTCTGCAAAAGGAGATTCCACTTGAACAAGCACAACACTAGCATCTGGGGAGAAATAATGCAGAACAGAGATCTGACTGCCAGGAAGACATTTGGAAAATAAGAATCCTGGCCAGGATGCGGGAGAAAGCAGACAAGGCAGCAAAGCAGCCCTTGGCTTGTGGGGCCAGATCATTCAGGGGGTCTTGTCCTCCTGAGCTCCAGAGAACACACCTGGCAGCAGACAGAGCCATCAGCAATTGCCTCTGTCACTGTGTCCTGGAACATCGGGTTCTCGAGTCTGCCAAATCTCGGTGCTCCCAATTTCCTGCTCTGTGACTTTAGGCAGGCTCGTTGGCCTCTCAGCCTGTTTCTACATCTGTATAGATGATCGGAGAACCAACCCTGGCCCACCCTACTTCTCAGGCTTCTGTGAATCACTCATGAAAGGATGTGGGTGTACGGAGACAAGCCATAGGCCTTGGAGTGAGACCAAGATCTTTGCATGGGGCCTCATTTCCTCAGGTGAAAGATGGGGAAATAGCAACACAAAAGTGTCAGGGTTAGTAAGAGGATACAAACTAATAGATGAAAGGCAATAAGAGCCAGAAAAGGACCCTGGCTCAGACTTCATGCTTTGAAATCCTGACTCTCCTATTAGCTGGATAAACTTGGACGAGTATGTTAACCTCTCTGGGCTTTAATTTCCTAATTTGTAAATGGGGTGATAATAAATATACCTACCTGATAGAGTTGTTGCAAGGATTAAAGAAGTTAAACTGTGTGAATCTCAGTGACTGGTGAATAAGTGACAATCTGGCTGTGTCATCCGTCGGATGGATGACCTATAGAAAGGACT
Organism: Craseonycteris thonglongyai; assembly: GCA_004027555.1. Classification (NCBI taxonomy): domain Eukaryota; kingdom Metazoa; phylum Chordata; class Mammalia; order Chiroptera; family Craseonycteridae; genus Craseonycteris; species Craseonycteris thonglongyai. Next base: position 15,452 of record PVKE010013542.1, on the reverse strand, counting down.
TAGCCGCGTAACTCAAGGCAGCACTGATTCCTTGACTGATGAATCTTCTGGATGGAAGCTCTTCTATAATGAAGTCAGTCATATGTAGCTGCCATTGGGGAAGAATCTCATAAATCAACACAAGAAAAAGTTGGCATGTGGCATCTGCCTCAATGACGAAACTTGGCTTGGTGTCATGCCCACTACCCTCTGCCCTGCAGAGATCCATCACAGCTCAGAGCATGGAGGCAGCCTGCTTAGCAGAGGCAAGGCCTACAGCCTACAGCATCTTCTCTGTGCTTTCTGTCCTCAAGGTGATCCATGCCCTCCACTCAAGGGACCAGGATCCATCTCTGTCACCAAACAGGTGGCTCTCAAACTTGAGTGTGCATCAGAATCCCCAGAGGGCTTTTGAAACTCAGATGGCCAAACCCCACCCCAGAGTTTCTGATTCAGTCAGTCTGGGTGGGTGGGACCCAAGAGTTTGCATTTCTAGTAAGTTCCCAGGCGATGTTGCTGCTGCTGATCTGATCACACTTTGAGAACCACTGACCTACACTTCTGTGGGACTGAGTTTAAAGCTTGAAATTTGTCCTTGGGCAAGTTTTTTCCCTGAGATTCCTCATCCATAAAGTAGGCCTCGCAGAACCTACCTCATGGGGGGTGTTGGAGACCGAATGAGAAAATGCACATGGTATGAAGTTCTGGGTAACCAGGAAATGCTCAATTCATGTCAGCCCTCAGCATGGCCAGTGCCTGGTTGTTGAGGACTTAGAGATAACAGATACATAGGAAGGATGGAACTGTGAAGATACCAAGGTTTTAAGAAGCAGTAAGAAGAAACTGAACAAATAGACGATGTGCTTTCTAATGCAATGCACTAATTCCTAAATCCAAAAATGCTTTATAGCTTAAAAAAAAAATCCCAGCTAGACTCTTTTATTTTATTCATTCAACAAGCCAACAAGTACTGTGAGTCTGAGAACCAGGCACTGTGCTGTGGCTGTGGGAAGTATACAGCTGGAGCAGATGGTCAAGGAGCTACAGTCCAACAGAAAAGAGAAGACAAATAAGGACTAGAGACGACAAATCCACATCACTGCCTAAGGAGGAGAAATGTGCTCACTGTGCCTGAAGAGGAAATAATCTGGAGCGATGCTTTCAGACAGGAGGGAGGTCAGGGAAGGTTTCTATATGGAAGCATTTGTCCAGAAAAATGGGTAGCGGTCAGCCCATGGAGTTGACGGGCTAGAGGGGAGAAGAAACAGCAAAAGCACCAACAAGAAAAGGAAGAAACCAACTTCCAGAAACAGGATGCAGGTCAATTTGGCTGAAGTGTAGGGTGAAAAATGGAGGGTAGGAGCTGAGCCTGGCCTGGCTCTACGTCTGGCGATGGACGGCCTTGACCATCGCTGAGCGGCAGACTCCTTTCCGCCCTGTCCATGTCCTTTGTCAGCACATCATCGTGGTCTTGTTGGTATCATGGTGATGAGTGCAGGAGTACGCACAATGCGTGAGGGGCATCCCGAGGAGCTCCAGCCGCTGCCCAGAACCTGCCCAGCAGCCACCGGAATGGAAGAGAAGGTCAGCCTCCAGCCACGAACCTGGCAGCTGCAGGATGTGAGCACACAGCCAGGAGAAAGCCCCCATGCCATTCTGCAACCCACCTGCTGCCCTCCACCGCTTACTATGACCCGATCTAACATTAACAACCCCCACAGAGAAGCTCTGGAGCGCACAGCCATTCTGGGGCAAGGGCAGCCCGGGCCATTGTGAGCAGAGGTACCTAGCACGCTGCAACTGCCCAACAGATCTGTGGGGGCTGCAGGCCGCCACACTCCTGCAAGCTGCCTGCCAGCTGGGAGCTGCCTCTGACCCAGAGGCCCTATCAGGGGGGCCCTAAGCAACCACCTGTGGAGACTCTTCCATCCGGGTTGTGGACCCAGAACTCCAGACTCTCATCCAACTGGGGTTTCCTAGCTGGGAACATTTCTCCATCACTGCTCTCCTTGGGTGCTAGTTCTGGCTGGGCTGACCAGATGTACTGTCATTCTTTGTCCCATTTCAAACAGTAAGTCTGGTCAGCCTCACTTTGGGATGGCCTCTGGCTCTGAGGTCTGGTCCCCACATTTACCTGGTTCCTGGGGAAGTACAATAAGGAGCACAGCAGTGGCTTTGCTTCCCCTGGTGGCTTCTCCTTCTCACAGTGAGGTCAAGTGCCAGCATGCTCAGTCCAAAGCCTGAGCCCCTCCCGACTCTCCTGCATGGCCTCCTCTCCCACCTGCTTCAGAGGGCTGCAGACTCAACGTACCTCCGTGCCCCCCAGGCCACTTGTCATACATACGGAAGTTTGGAGTCAGCAGGTCTGGGTGGGAGCCCAGGATCACACACACTTACAAGCACCTCAAGAGATTACACCCTGAGAGACACTTATTTGAAAGAAACTGTAGAAAGACAGGTCAAGGTTTCAAATGATTTGAGGGGGTCAGAAATAACTTGAGCCGGGAAGGAAGGTGAAAACAAGTCTTTCTGGAACACTCCTGGGCATGTGTATTCATTCTCTCTAGATCAGAATCGCTGGACTTGCAGGCCATCAGACCCACTCTTTCTTTGTCTTTTTCCAAACAAAGAAAACTGGGCCCTGGAGGAGCACTCACTGGCTCAAGAAGCAGAAGGCATATCTGTTGGAGTTTAAATGGCTCCCATAGCTTTTTTCTAGACTTCTTCTATGATTACAGACTGGTCTACATTACCACGATGCTGTGTGCACTGGGGTACAAAGCCCAGGCCCCTCAGTGGAGGCCGCTGCACAGCCAGCTGTCCTGGAACTACTGTGACTCCCTGGTCCCAGGCCTCAAGGAGAGTCCCCTCCTCGCTGCCCCCATAGCTCCTGCCTTCCCTGCAGCTTCCATGGTGTGGTAGGATGGTTGCCTGCTCATCTGTCCATCTCCCCTGCTAGAATACTAGTTCTTACGGGCGGGGACAATTTCTATCTTGTTTACATTTGTGTCATCACCCCTAGCAAAGTGCCTAGTATGGGACAGGCACTCAGAAAATGTTTATTTACAATAGCAATAAAAATAAGCAAAACAACAAATAAAAAACAAAACAGCAATGACACTTATTTACTAAGCATTAAGAAAGGGCCAGGTGCTATGCAGTCATTAAATAAATGGTTCCTCACAAAACCCTCTAGGACTGTAAGCACACCCGTCTTACAGGCCAGGAAACCAAGGCTGAGTAATGTAATAACTTACGACCACACAGCTAGGAAGTGGCAGAGCGGGATGGACCCCGCTGATCCGTTCTCTGGAGTCCATACTCCAATGATCCTCTTCCCGCACTCCATGGGGCTGAACCCCAGGGCAGGGAGAGGGCTGCCCTCAGGGGGCTCTGGGGCCTCCATCCCGTCCTGCTGGAGGGATCGCTCAGCCTGACTGCCAGACCCAGGGAGCGCGCCCCTCCCTGCTCCACCGCGAGGTCTTTGCTAAGTGCCTGGCAGTGCAGACCTCTTACATGAGAGAGGCTGCCCGGGTCCCCCTCCCTCCTTCTGGAGGAAACTGACTCAGAGCACCACAGGGGACACACAGAAATGCCACAGATGGTGAGAATACTGGGAAATGAAGCTGTGGACACTGTGAACTCCTGCCTTTCCTTTCCTGTGCCCCTGGTGGGGGAGGGCCACACCCTATTCCGTGCTGGAAGGCACTCCATGGGCCTGGGGCTGCCAGACCCCACAGAGGACGGTGGTGTTGCCAGGGTTACTTCTCCCAACTGCAAATGGGGAGACCCAGGGGCCCAGGGAAGAGCCTTGGTGAAAACTGAAGCCAAGTCACAGAGGCCCAGGGCTGGAGAAATGGGAGGCTGGCCCCATGCAGTTTGCCTCCGCCCTCCTCGCCCTAGTGTGTTCTCGGAGACTCTCTCTTCTGCTGGGTTATGTGAGGCCCGTTGTTACTGGCAAGGATTTGCTGAATCCTCCAGGAGCTGGCTAAAGGTTAACAGCTTTAGTTTGCCGGAAAAAAAAGGTAGAGCGGGGAGAGAAAATGCGCCTGGGAGAGGTAGGGTCGAAAAAGGGAGGGCAAGAGAGAGCACACTTCAGGAGCAGCAGCAGGGAGCCCTCCAAGTGGGTGTGGAAACAGGGAAAATGGACAGCTGGCCAAGAGGGAGGTCCCAGAAGGCGGTGGGCAGTGGGCTATGCTCTCTGAGTGATGGACAGACGGAGACTCCACCTTTATCCAGCCTAGCCCAAGCTAGACTCTGGCTACGCTGTAAGCTTGGAACTGTCACCAGCCAGGACTTTGCTCCAGGCCCCTCAGGCCTGGTGGTCATAAGTTCCAGGGAATCCAGATGAGCAGCCCTGAGACAAGGTGGAGATGGGGGTAGAAATGACAGGCCAGCCTGCCCACTACAGTTCATATGTGCACTAAAGCATTTGTTTTTACCTGGGTAGGTTCGGCTTCTGATCCCAGAAATGGCAGGGGCTTTCCATTGGTTTCCATGGAAACATTAGGCAGAGCTTCTGCTATTTGATCAAACAAGACTAGGTTGGTAGGGACTCTTTGTGGCATTATGTTGCTGTTTCTACCCAGAAAGATGCCCACCTGCCTTTTTACCACTGCCTTCCTGTGTGGGAGAGGGGAAGGGCAGCTCAGAGGCGCCTGGGGAAAGGCAAGCATTTGGAGAAGCCGCTTGGTTTCCAGGCTCTTGAGGTCACAGGAGCCTGGAGCAGCCAGCCTGTCCTCCAGGGTTCCACGGGGTGCCATGTCATGTAGGCCCCGGGACATGCGGTCAGGTTCAGGAGGGGGTTCGGCTTGAGCGTGTTCAGTTCACTTTTACAGAATAGAGGCTCGGCTTCCGTACGAGGCAGGGGAGGGCGGTGCTGGAGGGCTTGACTCTGGCGTTAGGAAGGAAGGCGCCGGTGCACGTGTACATGTGAGAAGTGGTTTTATTCCAAGTGTGTGTTTCATAAAGACGAAGTCCTCAGGGACAGCAAGTGGCACATGCTTTGGTCAAGAAGAGGAAAAACAAAAACAGAATCGGGCTGAGTCCCACAAATGGTGGCCGACAAGTGCCGAGCCTGGTCTGACCCCAGGGAAGGAGGGAACCTCTCAGAGGCTCTCTGAGCAGCAGTCCTCTTACATTCAATGAGCGAAGCCCTCACTCTCCAAAGGTCCACGTTGCCCACCGGGGAGGACACGCACGATGGGGGTGGCAGTGGATGAAACATCACCACAGAGGATGGGCAGGTGTGGCCCCCTTAGCGGTGGGCCTGCAGGGTATACACTGAGGCACAGGAGCCCTGCTGAGGGAACGCCCATGAACCAGCAGGTACAAGGAAACCACTGAGAGCCCTCCACGGTGGGTGCTGCGGACCAGGGACCCTTGGCTCCTGGCCCCAGGGGCCATGTGGAGGGAGCAGGCGACAGCAGTATAGGCACACCAGGGAGGGAGATGGGGTATGGCAGCTCAGGTGGATGGTAGCTCCAATCCAGAGCAGAGGTTCAAACCCTTTGGGGATCAGGGACCTCAGTAAGAAGCAGGGGAAATCCATGGACCCTCTCCCCAGGAAAAGGCATACACACACACATAGCATTTGGGGGACAATTTCAGGAGAGTCCTAGGCCCTCTGGAATCCATGAACTCCCTAGTGACCCCAAGCTGGTTTGCTTTGATAGGGGGACCCTCAGGGGTCCTGGTACCACCAGCCTTCTGCCCCAGATCACACTGACTGAGCCAGTGGGGTGGGGGAAGAGGATCATGGGAAGTAACAGATGTGGTTCCAAGACTAGGCCGTGGGGTTGGGGAAAGAGGCCCAGTGGCGGTGGGGAGCTGGGTGCTCTCTACACAAACAGGAGCCACCAGCCAGCCTCCAATCCACAGCAGAGACTGACCCACGAGGGCCTCCCTCCTATAGTGGGGAGGGGTAAAGATGCAGCTTAGCCTGGATGACTTACTCCTGAAGAACTTAGGGAGCGTCGATGCTCCAGAAAGGAGGTCCCATTCTTACGGGGCACCCCAACTCCATAACACTGTATTTACAGAGCATTTACAAAAGCAAAGGCTTTTGAGAAGGCAGGGGTCAAAAACTACTCAGCGGTACATGGCGGCTGCCTGTCTTTATGGGGTACTACTCATGGTGGGCCCAGGCAGCGGGGGCAGGGCATCAACAGGTCATTAAGGCCTAAAGGAGAGGCCTTGGCCTGACACATGGCCAAACAGAAGTGGGGTCTGTTTAAGGAACTGTGTCCCAAGGCTGCCCCTGAAGATTGATTGCCCTGCAGCCTCTTGCTATGAACTTGGGACCAGAGCAGAGGGCCAGAGGCAGGGCACAGCATGGGAGGATCAGGTCCCCAGGAAGGGACCCGGGTGCTTTGCTGCTCCTCCAAGTCACCTCGCCTTTCCCCGGGTCCCAGCCTGTCTGGGACAGGCCACGGGGCTTCTCACCTCCCACAAGTTCTCCACCAGCCCTGCTGGCTGGCTACTCCTCCCAGCCTCAGCATCCCCATCCTCACGCCCCACGTTTTCCTTTCATGCCAGACCCCACGGGCAGGCCCTGTGACACAGCAGGGTGTGGGCTTCTATCCTGGCTCTGCCCAGCCAACAAAGGGAGGGCACCCAAACCACCGTCTGGGTGCCCAGGAAGGCAAAGGACAGGGACAAAGGGTGAGGGCACCTGCCCAGTCTCTGCCCAGCATCCTGACCTTCTCCTTGCCTGGGCGAGGTCAGGGCAGCAGCCAGGGCATCAGGGCATGCCCCCTGAGCCCTCTCTGAACAAGCTTTGGAGAATGGTGTCTCGTGGCAGGGGTGTTTGCTGATGATTCTGGCAGAAATGTGAGGAGATGGAAACGGCCCGCTTTACACTCCCCCACCCTAACCCCCTTCCAGTCCCAAAGTCTCATGCAAAGGGTACAGGAGGCCCCAGGGCTACCGTCATGAGTGCGGCAACAGCTGCCACTGCTGGGCTGAGGCGTCATCCTGGCACGTGCCGGTTACCAGCTGGGTGCTCTTGGCCTCCAGGCAGAGGCCATTGACTGAATTCTGGATCAAAGAGAACTTTTTCCTCCATCTCTGCGGAGAGAGGCAGGGAAAGAGGGCAACGAGAAAACAGTGATTACAAACAATAATAATGCTCACACCGCCACTGCACATGTATGTCAGTGGCCCTGTGTACACCTAGGGCACACCCCCACTTAAACAGCCTGTGTGTCCCTCACATAAGAGGCTCCCCTGCCCCACATATAGCTTTAAGCCGGTGCTTCCTGGTGCACTCTTTTTTAAAGATTTATTTTTATTGTTTTTGACAGAGAGAGAGAGAGATACAGAGACAGAGAGAAGGGGGAGGGCCCCGAACAGTCTCCATAGTTGTATATCATTGGTTTTTCCACATAATTTCATTCCACAGGTGGGCAGGGCTGCACAGGGCAGAAACTGGACCGGGGTCTCACCCCGGTGAGAACTGAACTGAGGGAACTCCCCAGTTCAGCATATGGGTCCGCACGGGCCGGGGCCGGGATTTGATCCTCAGTCCCCGGGGCTGCAAAGTGAGCACTTAACCCACTGAGCCATCCCGGCTTCCCCTCCTGATGCACTCTTGTTCTGTAGTTTGGCATGAAGTTACTGTCTAGATCAGAGGCCCAAGGGCTGAATCAAACCCACAGATGTATTTGCACAGTGTTTATTTAAAATTTGGCTTAGTTGCCACATAAAAATCTGCACTTTCAGCTTCCTTCCAGTCACAGCTCTGTTTCGTTCATGGCATCAGCTGGTTGGGGCTGAGGATCTGCTCTCTGCCGCCACCGTAAATGGGCTTTATCTCAGTTTACCTGAGTCTGGCCTGGTCTTCCCCACCTGCTCCTTATAGGTACTTGAGTTTGAGTTCTGGCCTGGGTGAATCTTTTACTCCTTCAAACAAGATTCCTTCCCTGCAGCTCTAAGCTTCTGCCCTGGCTTATCACTGTGCATTGGTTACCTATATCCTCTAATGCCAGGGTGTCCAACCTTTTGGCTTCCCTGGGCCACGATGGAAGAAGAACTGCCTTGAGCCACACATAAAACACACTAACACTAACAATAGCTGATGAGCTAAAAAAAAAAAAAGGTCACAAAAAAAATTTCAGAATGTTTTAAGAAAGTTTACGAATTTGCGTTGGGCAGCATTCAAAGCCGTCCTGGGCCGCACGCAGCCTGACACCCAGGTGACCTTGGAAATAGGGCCAAAGGGGGACAAAGAAGGGAGCTCAGGTGGAGAAGTCACCAGCACTGGGAGAGCTGCTTATCCCGTCCTCCTGGGTGAGAGGACCCAGCCATCCAGGGTGCTGCTGGGGGCCTGGAAGGACCTGCAGGAGCAGAATGAATGGGGACAAGGGCGTCCTATGAGCCCCTTGTGCTGGGTAGGTATGAAGGGGAAAGTGGATACTTTGGCTCCAGAGAAGAAGTATTTGAATGATGGCTGCCCTGGGAGCTACTAACCAGCTCCAGCCTCAACAAGGAGTGGTTGGGAGTGAGCTCAAGGCTTGACCCTGAGAGAGGTTCATACTTCCAGGTCTAGGGAAGTTGGAGGACCCCCTCACTGCAGGGCAGGGGCAGAGGGCAGGCAGACTTGGGGGGAGCAGGACCAGCTGTACCCCCCACCCCCATCAGGAAGTACTTTAGAAATGTCCAGTGGGCCCAGCAAGCAGGCCCTGACACACACACATCTCCCAACTGTGTGCACATACGTACATACACACACTACAGGGTGGGTTTAGGGCTGCTTTTCCAGAATGGAATAGCAAACTACCAGTCATGCCTAAAGAACAGAACAGGGTGGAAGGAGGACCCTGAAGGCCGAGCCAGAGTCAGGCAGCCCCCGCCCCCTTTGTGCTGCCCTGCAGGCTGGCCAGGGTCAGGCCCAGGGAGGGCAGAGGAGGAGCTGCAGCAGACCTCTGGCCTTTGGGTCCCACTCCCCGGGTAGAGGGGCAGCCCTTCCAAACAGGACAGGAATGGCACAGGAGGGAGGCAGGCTGACTCTGTCACTGGCTGCTATGTACCTTAAGCAAGTGACTTCATCTCTCTGAGCATCAGTTTCTTCCTTGACAGGTGGGCCTGACCTATCTCCCAGGATGAATGGAGACAGAGTGGATGAGAGTGTTTGACAAATGAAAAAGGCAGCGAGGCTCATGTGAGTCTGGTGTGACAGCTTGGAAATCACTGTGTCTAGGTCTCAGTTTCTCTAGTCATCCAGTCATCAAGAAATATTATACGGGGAGGCTGGGATGGCTCAGCAGATTAAATGCTTGCTTTGCAGCCCTGGAACCTGAGGATCGAATCCTGGGCCCAGCCCAGGCAGACCCACATGCTGGACTGGGGTGTGCCCCCAGTTCAGTTCTTACCAGGGTCAATGCGGGAGGCTCCTGGCCCAGTTCCTGCCCTGTGCAGCCCCGCACCCACCTGTGGAGTGAAACTATATGGAAAATGAATGCTGTCAACTATGGAGACTGCTCTGGGTCCTCCCCCTTCTCTCTGTCTCTCTCTGTCTGTCTCTCTCTCTCTGTCAAAAACAATAAAAATAAATCTTAAAAACAAAACAAAACAAGGGAAAGCTGGGATGGCTCAGCGGGTTAAGCACTCGCTTTGCAGCCCCGGGGACCGAGGATCGGGTCCCGGCCCCGGCCCATGAAGACCCACATGCTGAACTGGGGTGTGCCCCCAGTTCAGTTCTTGCCGGGGCCTATATGGGAGGCTCCTGGCCCAGTTCCTGCCCTGCGCAGCCCCGCGCCCACCTGTGGAGTGAAACTAGATGGAAAACTAATGCTGTCAACTATGGAGACTGCTCTGGGCCCTCCCCCTTCTCTCTGTCTCTGTTTCTCTCTGTCAGAAATCAATAAAATAAACCTTAAAAAAAAAAAAGAATGAAATATTATACTTGTACTTATTGAGTATCTACTATGTGCTGGGTTAAGACTGTGGGCTTAGGGGTCACACTGACCTGGGTTTGAATCCCAACTTCACCCCTTCCCAGCTGTGTGATCTGACATACATTTCTTAAATTCAGCAGGCCTCAGTATTCTCATTTATAAAATGGGGACAGTACTAAGGTCCACACCACAGGATTGCTGAGATGATCTACGTAAATGTCCTAACACAAGCTGTTCTCTTGGTAAAAATGAACGCATTGTGGCTATGGTGGCTGTCAGGGGCTAGGGACAGTGTTGACAGACAAATAGTCCCTGCCTTCATGGAACTCACAGGCTGGCAGGATGAACATTTAACAAATATTTACCCGAAGAAGGACTTCCTCATAGGTAAAATAATAGACTTGACCTAGCTACTGACTTAGGCCCGCACCAGGTCCTCACTCGGGAGGGTTTGAGTTTATGTTGCCACCTGGGGCTCCCCAGGGAGGGGCTGCCACCACCACTGCACGTCCCCTGGGGCTGCTGGTCATCTTGTTCCAAGGGCATGAAGGCTTACCTGCCTGCCATCTCTTGGGTTGCACTCCTGCAGTATGATTGGGGACCCGGGGGCAAGGGAGGTGGAGCTGGCAGATACACACTTCCCCTGCTGCTGGATGAGGTGTTCACTGAACAGCCATGCCTGCAAGACAGGGACCAGGGGGCCAAGTCAAAAAGTACAGAGATGGAGGGGTCAATGGGCAGAGAGGTGATAGAGCAAATGCGGATGCTGTGTATTTTGGTAGAATTTTCTACAGATAATAGGGGTGGGTGTACGGGTATTCACTGTACAATTCTTTCAACTTTTCTATATGTTTGGAAATTTTCATAATAAAATATTGAGGTGGGGGAGCGTAGCTGGGGCTGGCCAGAGGGCAATGGAGGATGTACCAAGGGATGCTGGGGATGGGGGAGAGAGACAGGACAAAGAACCGGGGCAGCTGGGGAGCTTGTCCATGCCGGGGGTCTCTGTGGCCTTCTTCAGTTTGTGACGTGGTGCATCGATACTCATAGTCTGCACCTTGTGACACACGAGTCCTGACCAGCTGTAGCCCAGGAAAGAACTGGGAGCTGTTTGGGCAGCATTTCTCCCTCTGCAAGGAGAAAGTGAGCAGTGCATAGAGGACAACTGTGTGCCAGGCTGGAAAGGGGATGGGAACGTGGCAGGATGGCACAGGTGGCAGGGTCCCTGGGAAAGTGGGTGTGTAAAGGCTGTAGACCGAAGATGAGAATGAGCAGGGGAAAGCCCCTCACCCCACTCTGGGTTCTGAACAACTTACCTGGTGCACTAAGGGGTGCTTGGCAGACCCTCTGCAGATCCCCACTCCGATCAGGAAGTTACCAGCAGTGTCCTGGCCCTGGGATTCTAAGCAATTAACCCCCTGTTTGAAGATGCCAGGGTGCACTTCCTTTACCGGGATCCTGAGAGAAAGGGCAGCGGTCAGGCTGGTCCTCTGCCCTTACCCACGCTTACCCCAGAGGGTAGCCCCAGTCACTCCTGGGGCACCAAGGTCCCAGCCAGCAGGGAGATGAGAGGGGGCAGGGATTCCTCTGGGAAGACGGGCCTCAGCCCCACTCCGTTCTGAGCAGCTCTGGGAATCCCAGGGACCGCCTCAGAGGCCAGGCCTGGGAGGCCCCTGGCGGGGAGAGTGCTCAGGCCAGAAATCCAGCACTCCCCAGTCCAGAAAGAGGAAAGCCCAGGAAGAGGCTGGAGTCTGAATGTGGGCCCCATAAGCCATCTCAAAATGACAGGGAAGAGGTCCTTTGAAGAGGCAAATTTAGAATATACAATATGAAAATACATTCAATCTCACTAATGACTAAAGAAATACATACTAGAGTTACCAGTGTTTGTTTAATATATATGTATATATATAAAATAATTTATATGTGTATGTATGTGTATATATATACATATATATGTGTGTGTATATATATATATATATATATATATATATATATATATATATACACACACACACACACACACATACACACACATTTAAAATAATATGTATCAATACCCAGTGTTGACCTTCTCCTACTCTACTGGTGAGAACATAAAAATTTGCCCAACTTTTCTGGAAGGCAATGTATTATTATGTATCAAAGGCCTTAAAAATGTGCACACCTTCGACTTAACCATCCCATTTCCAGAAACTTCACATACTATGGCAATAATTACAGATGTGTGCAGAGACTTAGTTTAAAACGTATTCATCCCAGAGTGGTTGATGGTGCTGAAAACAGGAAATTCCTAGAGATCCAACAAGAGGGAACAGGCTAAGTAAGTTCTGATTGTCTTCAGAATGGAAAACCATTAGCCATGAAAAAGAACCCTGTGAAAAAATACCTGGTAATACGGGCAAGTGTTCCCAACATACTGTTAAGTAAAACAGATATGCTTCAAAATACTGTGTGATTCAGATACTTTATATTCACAGGAAAAAAATGCTTAAACACACACACACACACATACACACCACACACACAATGACATAAACAATCTCTTACGCGGTGAGTAATAAACCTAAGGAGGCTGCCAGCCCCCGCTGACACAGGCTTGTATAGCTGGGCTTAGAAAGTTGTATCAGCTCTTGGGTTGTGGATGGGGGACTGGGACGGCTTAGCATCCCATCTTAGGGCCTCATCTTAAAGCCCTCTGTTACCTTCATGGAGAAGGGACTTGGCCAGGGGGTGAGAAGGTGTCAGAACATCGCTGGCATTCTTTGATGTGGACATCCTACAGGCTCTCTGCCAAACCAGGCTTCCTTCCTCAGGGCTGACTGGAACCCCCTGGAATCCCCAAAACTGACCTGCTATCACGAAGCCTCGGGGGAGACATCTTCACCTTCTCTCCTGCACTCTGGGCATAGTGTGCCCTCCAGCTCACCCTTGAGAGGCCACGCAGTTCAAGAGCAGAAGTTGTGGGGAAGCCGGGATGGCTCAGTGGGTTAAGCGCTCGCTTTGCAGCCCTGGGGACCAGGATCAAATCCCGGCCCCAGCCTGTGTGGACCCATATGCTGAACTGGAGTGTGCCCCCAGTTCAGTTCTTGCCAGGGTCTATGCGGGAGGCCCCCGGCCCAGTTCCTGCCCTGCGCAGCCCTGCGCCCACCTGTGGAGTGAAACTATATGGAAAACTACTGTTGCCAACTATGAAGACTGCTCTGGGCCCTCCCCCTTCTCTCTATCTCTGTCTGTCTGTCTGTCTCTCTCCGTCAAAAAACAATAAAAATAAATCTTAAAAAAAAGCGGGGGAGGGGGGAGCTGGGATGGCTCAGTGGGTTAAGCGCTCACTTTGCAGCCCTGGGGACTGAGGATCGAATCCCGGCCCTAGCCTGTGTGGACCCATATGCTGAACTGGGGAGTTCCCCCAGTTCAGTTCTCCCTCTGTCTCTGTATATCTCTCTCTCTGTCAAAACAATAATAAAAATAAATCTTAAAAAAAAAAGAGCAGAGGTTGCAAACTGTGGGCCCCCATGCTGAATCTGGCCCAGCACACATTTTGTCTGACCAGCACAGTGTAGTTGTTGGTGCTTTTAATTAGTTGGCAATATTTAAAAATGTCATCGTTACACACAAAAACATCTGAATCCAGCTTCTCTTGAAAAACCAGGCAGATGAGGCCACACTGAGCTGGCATTCCAGCATGGTACTAACACTGCTATGAGTAGCAAGCAACTACCCCTGAAGGTGGGGCTTCTGCACACCAGGTTCCCATAGGCCACCCAGCTCCCATTGATGATCACCGCTCACTGGACTCCTTTACATCACCTGTCTGATCACTGTAGGATCTGAGTTTGCAACCCCTGCCAGGAGGCGAGGGTGTTGGGAGGCAGCAGCTCCACCCCCTCTGCTTCATCCAAGGGCAGGGAGTTACAGCTCCCCATCTCTACAGAGACAAGATGCCTAACGTAGGCCTCTGAGAACTGTGTTCTGGGGAATGCAGCCCAAGGATTGTTCTAGACCCTTCTATTTTCTTCCTCTCCCTACCCTCTGTTGCACAGGGTGCTATGCAAGGTGACCAGCTTTTAGAGGTGAGATGGGCACTGCCCAGGTGTGGAACTGAAGGTCTGCCCACTGATCCTCATGGAGGAAACCCAGGTGCAGCTCCTGAGGTATCTGCATGGTAGCAGCCCTGGCGCAGCTGGGATGGCCCTGTCACCACCCGCCTTCAGCTTCCTGGCAGAGCCAGGCTAAGCTGTCCCATTTGTCAGTAGCCCTTTTAAGTCTACGCCTGCTTCCCTCTCTATTGACTCCTCCAAGCTGGGCTGCCATTATCCCCCTGAAGCCTCTGCGAAAATAGCAATAGGTGCCCCTTCCTCAAGAGACTACTTCCCTCTGTTAGAAAATAGTCATTATATACTGTTCTGTTCGAAGTAGACTTTTATTGCCATCTGTCAGGAATTATTGTAATACACGTAGGCTATCTCTTGTGTGGCTAGCACCCTCACAAATGTGATGTTGCTTGTGCAGTGCACAGTCTGCACAACTGCTCCTGACCATCCTAACAAAAGCAACCCATTAGCAGTCACCCAGGCTGGCTGCAGAACTTGGATCTGGATGAGGGGCATGGCTGTCAGGCAGGCCTAGGAGAGCAAAGAGCTCTTCCTTCAGCCTCCTCAGTCTCCCCACTGACCACCTGAAACTGGGCCCACTATTAGGATCCCTTGTTTGCAACAAAGTTGGTATCATTTGGGCCAAGAGATCTTTCTAACCAACAACCTGATCCATTCGTGGCCCCTCACCCTGAGAACTGAGGATGAATATGAACAAGTAGACTAGAGATGAGGAACCTGAATAGAAATGAGGTGTGTGCTTTCTATCTAAACAACAACAAAAAATCACTTTTTTTTAACTTTCACACAGTGACAGAACAAACAGAAGATGACTTAGGCTCCTGATTTAACATAGCTGGTTTCATCCACTCTCATGCCTTAAGATGGATTGATCCAGGTTTCTAATAGTTACAAAATACTTCTTCCTCTTGGTCCTCAGGGGATGTATGTGGGACAGTCTGTATGGGGACTGGGGTGTGGAAAGGAGGGGCACATTCTTGGTACCCTAACACCTGGGCTTCCCAGATCTGCCTAAAAGTCTATGGCTCCATCCAAATGTATGCACTCTGAAAGAAAGAAAGAACTTTTTTTCTTCAGAAGTGACATGTGTGAATGAAACTGTCCCCTTAAAAGTGGTCAAATGAGGAAGCCGTTCATTTATTACACTTTCATAAATTAAGGTTCTTCCCTTCACAGCTATTGTCCAGGGAGCTTGGGGTTATCCAGGCCGCCAGCTGCTGTTGCTCAAGTTATTTTGGAATTCCTTAGAAATGGCTCGCAGGGTCAGTTTATTCTTGTTACTCATTTCGGTCTTGTCACACTGTATTTGGCTCCCAGGACTATATTACCTGAGTTAATCACCTAGTTTATTCACTGCTCTCAGTTACCAAAGTAGCTATGGCTATTTTCCAAAAGTCAAATCTGCCCTCGAAGGACCAAGCCTTGTCTCCTTTAAGTATATGCCGACTCTGAGGGATGGAAT
>PVKE010013541.1:9558-36498 GCA_004027555.1 Craseonycteris thonglongyai | reverse complement strand
CAGGGGTCCCTCTGGTCACGTTAGTATTTGTAGAAACTCTCAAGTTGACTTTACCAAATACATCAAACTGATGTTAGAGAATGTTCAGTATGATTGCTGGATTGTGGAATTATGAAGAGCTATTAGCCATGAATCAGAGGCCTTCCCTGTGGTCAAAGAAAGCAGGAAACAAGTTAGCGTTTTTCCTTGGGAACTGCTGCTAGAAAACAATTTCCCTTGTTTCCATCTTTGATATGTGCTGCAGATTCCTTCTGGCTTCCCCAGCAGGTGTTTTCCACAAAAGCCCCAGGGGTCACAGGAACCTTGTACAGAATGCCTGCGTCAGGTTGCCAAAGAGACTTTCCAGCCCGGTTACTCCCCTAAGCAGGGGAGTCTCCACACTGAGGTTGATTAGGGAGTGCCTCTACACGAGGGGCATCCTCATAGCCTTGGCTGTCTCTCGGTCTATGTGCTATATTTTCCATTCAATTCATGGGAAATCAGTATGTAAATGTCATCCCTGTTATTGCTGTGGGAGTTCTAGGACTAATTCTTCTGTAATGCTATGTGACTTATTTAAAAGTATTAATGAGACCAGAACAAAAATGATATAACCTGGAAAGAATGACCTTTTATCAGCAGAGTCCTCTACCAACTACCAGAGAGATTTTTATTCAGCTATTTCAGTGAGGGCTGGGAGGGCAGGGGGTCTTAAGGGTTTTAACTGTACCATAAATACCTACATTACTGGGACATTTTCAAGAAAGCAAAGAAATCTGGCTCAACTTACTGATGCTATTGATATAGCAGCAGAAGAGGTTTCTCTATGAGCCAGGTACAAATTACTTTCTTTTTTTAATGTGTGACAGCTGTAAATAAATGCCGGTATCATAAAAAATGTTGGCAGTATCTATTGATATCTTTAAATTGTATTACGCAATAACCTTTTGTGTAAATATTTTTAGACAAAATTTATTCCTAGCTATTTTAAATAATTTTAGTTCGTTAAATCTTTAGTGTGTGCCAGATACCCTCCATAATGTCAGTGCACTTAACACAGTCCAGTCTTTTGATAACATTTATAATTTCCTGTAATTTGCAAGTAATAGACATTTCCTGAGCTATCCAATCCTGAGAGCAATTTCCAATACACTTTCATTTATAGACGTTTGACATTTTTCTATTTGCAAAATGTTAAAGTACAGTATATTACATATATAATCTTTGATAAAAATGCTACGTAATGAAGTTTATTCCCTCAACAGGAACCCACTTCAGAAGTTGTTTCAGTGAAAAATGTGTGAGATTAATTGACACAAGTGTATTCATTAAACCGATTTAGATCTTTATGATGTCAATCCATTGTTCTATTGTATCTTTTGGTGAATCAAAAAATGTATCATTTGATATAAACTTACAGTTTAGCAGGTACTTAAGATGCACTCATTCCCCTAAATGAGTTAGAATATATTAAATATCATGGGCAGCACTGAAAAAAATATGTAAATGCACCTGAGTGATGGCTAACAGATATTTGCTCTTAAATGTTTAACTGCATATTCATTTTTTTGTACACTTCAGTGTGTGTTTTACTTCACAATAATTTCAAAATCTGATACAAGGATATTAAAAACATGGTTTTTATTTTACATGTGTCCGGGTCATCCTCATATTAACCTTCTAAAGTAATTGTACGCTGTCTTGTCTAGCCACCCTGACTCCTGCCAGGCTCCCTTGTTTGAATCGATCTTTGTTTATTCATTTCAAGAAATATTTTTTGAGTATTATCTGTGCATAGGTAAATGGAATCTATGTAGAGAGAGTAGTGATTAACACACATATGGCCCTGTCTTAATGAGCGTATTATTCTGCTGCCACTGTGGCATTTATGAATCTCAGGAAAATGATTGTTTAAATTGTTTATAGATAATAGATTAAAACTATTTTCTTGGAAAACTGACTAATAGAGGATCATTGTTTTTACATTATTTTCAGATCATATTAAATTCTTTCCAGAAGTTTAATTTGACAAACATTTGAATATGAATTTTGTAGTCACAAATACAATTTCTTTGTGCCATTATTCTATTATTATTATTTTTTAATTTGTAAAGGTTCTAAGTCTTTTCCTAATGCGACAGTTATTCCTTATCAATCTAAGTGCTAATGTGATTTCTACGTGTGTTTTCATTTAGGCAGGTCTGCCCATTGCCCTACAAATGCCCCACTGAGTTCCTGACATTGCACCTTTTTTTCATTGTTTCTAAACTCAATTAGAAGGTCCTTGAGATTTGGCAAAGAAAATTTTCACTGGTCAAATTGAACTCATACAGAAGACTTTATTCAGGACAGTGGAATATGAAGGTAAAGACAACTCAACTCCACTGAAACAAAAGGCAGGATAGTTTGTGCATCTGGGATGAACTATTGGAAATATACTGGAGGATGTTAGTAGGGAGGCTGACCAATAAAATTTGGCCATTCGTGTTTGCTAATCGGTGCTGATCCACGTTAGGCTTCCAGCCTTCCATGGAGACCAGGAAATAGAGGCAATAATTTTCGTAATGATTGTATTCAAAAAGGATGGCTCTCAGATCCTGAAGAAAGGCATTCTGGGTTGTAAAACTGGCCATAGGCTGGGGAGAAGTTTACATCCCAAAGTGGTACAGAAATAATTTAAAATTGCAAGTTTTCTAAAGTGAATATTCTAAGAAAAGGAAGATCAGGGAACTATAGTCAGGAAGAAAGCAGTCTAGCATTTAGTCAAGCTGAAGGGAACCTTAAGGCACTCTAGGTCAGATTCCATAAAAATATATATATATATATATACACACAAATATATATATACACACACACACACACACATACATACATACATAACAATGTGTGTGTGTGTGTGTGTGTGTGTGTGTATATAATTTATATAATGTTTCTGGAAGTATTCCTCTGAAATGCTTAACATTTCCCTTTGTTCTCAATCCCAACAGTTCTCTCCCTGGTTTTAATAGAGCAAGTGCAAATTAGAATTACAGTTTTTAAAGAAAGATAGAAAAAATCAAGGCTTCAAAAGTAATTTCATTTGATCCTGTTTGGAATAATCTCCTCACAGATAATAATAATTATAGCAGAACTAATTGTTAACGAGTCAATTATTCCACCTCTTGATTAAAAATTGAGTGTGAAGTTCCTTTTATAACATGGAATGGCATTTAACAATATAAAACATGCTCTGAATCAATGTTTTTTCTTATTTTTGGGAAAGACAGTTCTTTTCCAAAGGTATAGAAATTACAAAGCCATTTTCCAAATCCCCTCCTTCTATGTCTGAGGCTTTAAGAGAAAGAAGTTATGTGGGTCATAGGAATTAGGATGTCAGTCAGAGGGCACTTAAGATAGGAGATTCAAAATCCAGTAAAGGTAGAAGAGTTTATCTAATAAAAGAAACACAGGTTACAAGAAGAAAAGTATGTACATTTCATACAATAGTTCATTTTCTTCAGGGAACTGAATATAGAAATCAAGAAATTAGTAGTTTTTATATTGGAAACCTCAGAGGCATATTTCATATCTCCACAGCAACTAGACCAGTACTGAAAAAATAATATATATTGAACACTGGTTGATTTTTCTTCTCTCTAGAATAATACAAGACTAAATGGGATGCTAATGACAAATGTTAATATAGAAGTGATTTGGGAAAATAAACAGAACAATTCCTATTATTGAAACATAGCACATGAAAGAGGTAATTACTATAAGTAGAAAAGAGCCTTAATGTTGCTCACATCTTTGTAATGAGGTAAACAAATATTGTTAAAATATTTTAGGGTCAAGAGTATAATAATATTTATGTTTGGGGTACTGTGTTAAATCTATCATTTTTAAAAATCTTTCAGTGGTATATATACCATATTGGAAATTCATGGATGAGACAATGGAGACTAAGTAACTTCCTGGTAGTCACAACATGAACACATCTGTATTAGTTATTAACAGATAAGATAAACTTTGGCTAGGGCACCGAGTGTATTGCTTCCTTGCATTCCAACATGTAGAGAGCATTGATCTTGAAGACAGAAGTAAACCTGGAGAGTGTGGAAACTTGACATTGAAGCCTTTCTCCTTTCTATCATATCCTACGAACCCTTCAGCGGAAGTTCTTGATTCTACAGTCAAAATAGTTCCAAATTCATATTACTTTTCTCCATCTTTTCTGCTACCATATGGTTTTAATCATCTCATACCTCCATTAGCCTTCTTGCTTCTTTTCTTGTCTCTAAGGCCAGCTACACAATCTGGGGCCCAGTGCAAAATAAAAATACGAAGAAAAGGAGACAGAAAGCTGTCTGCTTTCCTGGGTGAGCTGGCTCCCAGTCAACAACATACCAGTGGAATGCAGCCAGATCAATGAACTCAGGCAATACAGGACGAATGACATAGGGAACACAAAAATGTATGCGAACTAATGCATTTGTACTGTTATAAGCCAGGAAGTAAAAAAAAATGTATCAATAAGTAAGACAGGGGTTTTTCCAGTTACCGGTACAACAGTTCTATTTCCATGAGAGTTTTTAAAAACGTATCTAATAAAAGAAATGTTCTTCCTGCATTTTTTGTATTCCCCCCCCACCCCCCTACTATGTTACATCTTTTTCTAACAAACTGTAATCATTGGGAGGAAAAAGAGAACAGGTCAGAAGAATTAAAGAGTAGCTGAATGTGTGGAGTCCCATGTACTTTCTGTTTTGTTTTATGTTCTATCTACCTGGCTGAAAAAAGTTTCACAGCATCTTCAGTAATTTAACACCAAGCTTCTCTCTTTCCTTTGATCGCCTTTGACTGAGTCTGTTGAGAACTGAAATTTGAATTTAATTGTTTCATTATCAGTGAGAATTTTCTCTGTTTCAGAAGAAAAGGTTTGAGAAACAAACTTCTGAAGCTATTTAAGAAATTGTTTTTTCTAAAGGCTGTATCTCTTCTAAAGCAAACAATTTGATCAACATTTAAAAATAAAACTTAAGGTTTTTAAACAGTAAAAATGATTTTACTGTAAACATTTTACTGCAATTTAAAAGAGAATCAATTGGTGGATGTTGTGATCAGCCTTAAACAGTACTCCTCTTTCTTTTTTAATTTCATGCTAATTGATAGCAATGGAAAAACCATCCTTTAAAATGTCACTTCAAATGCTGAAAGAATGAATATTGGGGGAGGGGGGGAGGGTATAATGACATTATTTTTAAATTGACTGGAAAACAACAGTAAGCTTTTTCTGAGGCATTTAATACTACTTATTTCATTTTCACTTAAAAAGTAGTTTCATAATATATTAAAATGTGTGTCTTGCATCCATTTTCAATATGTTTCTATTACATGTAATGAGCTTACATTTGACAGTGAAGTTTAAAATCTCTAGTTCATAAAATAGTGAATCCTAAATAAAAGATGGATAAATCTGTTAAAAATACCTTCAGCAAGATGAATGTACTTTACCTTAGATAAAACAAATGAATTTCTTTTAGAGTGCATATAAGTAACAGATATTTAAATATCGTTTAGATATATGAGGCAGGTTTTCTCTTGTGAAATGCACGTTATACTAAAAAGAGAGTAGAGCGGATGTCAGCAACATTGGTTTTATGAGCTGGCTCGACTACTAACAAATGATACAACAGTAACAAAATCTCTTCATCTCTGGATAACAGTTTCCTAGTCTTTAAAAGAAAGGTGTATGTACTCAGAGTTTCTTGGTGATCCAATGGTTGTTAAGTTTGTTGGAAAGCTTTTAAAAGTAAATTCAGGAGAGAGTTTTCCTTGCATAGCTTCCATGTAAGCAGGAGTTCCTCTTTTCAAATGCAGTGAAATGCAGGTGGCCAAAGGTGTGGACACAAATGTCTTAACAGGGAAGTATGTAAATGGTGCCTACTTTTTTATGCCAGTGGTGGCTACTGATTCCTCAAGGAGTACACAGTCCTTACAGGTGCAGGCAGATGATTTATAAGATGAGCAAGTCATGAACTCTATAGTCATGTTGTGTTCTCTATTTTTCTAATTTTAAGAGTTGTTCTACGTGTAAATGAGAACCAATTGTAAGTCACCTGAAGCCTGGAGGATTCTGCAGAAAGACAAGGAAGGACATTCTCTGTTTCTACTTCATCCTCACCATAGCCCTCACCTTCCTTGAATTTATCTATGACAGAGAAAGCACACACTGACTATCATTTGGGTGAAATCTATGGTACCTGCACCACACCAGGAACTGCTGGCTTGAGAGGAGAGATGCAGGCATAATTTTCAGTGTGTAAAACGGACCTTGGTCAAATTTCTATGACTAATCGGAGAGGCAGGAATCATTGCTTCAGGTGAACAGATGCAGCTTTTACATTGACAATTGGACTTTTGTAGGTATTGGCATGCTTCCTTCCCCACTAATAACACCTTGGCACCTTCACACTAATCCTGGACAGTAAGATATATCATAATGTGTTTTCTAATTTTGCACAGACTGAGGATTTTACATTTGGGTAACATGACCACTTGAGTGGGGGCATGTGCCAGTATTGAAGCTCCAAATATGTTTTGTTGAAATAAGAGATAGAGGGCCTCGATCCGTTGAAATCAAAGGAGATAACTTGTGGCCCAGAGTCTCTCTGTAAGACTGAGAAACACTGAAAACTATAGCTTTGTTAATTTTTTCTTAAAAATGGATATCAGGTTCCAATTTGTATATAGTGAAGTCTTAGTGAAAGTTATAGTGGTGACTTATGACAATTTTTTTTTAAGGTTTATTTTTTATTGTTTCTAACAGAGAGAGAGAGAGAGAGAGAGAGAGAGAGAGAGAGAGAGAGATACAGAGACAGAGAGAAGGGGAGGGCCCAAAACAGTCTCCATAGTTGCACATCATTGGTTTTTCCACATAGTTTCATTCCACAGGTGGGCGTAGGGCTGCACAGGGCAGGAACTGGGCCGGGGTCTCACCCCGATGAGAACTGAACTGGGAGTACTCCCCAGTTCAGCATATGGGTCCACACGGGTCGGGGCCAGGATTCGATCCTCGATCCCCAGGGCTGCAAAGTGAGTGCTTAACCCACTGAGCCATCCAGGCTTCCCCCCTTTTTTTTCTTTTTTACAATCTGGACTATTTAAAGTAATTAGTTCTTCTTCTAAAACACCATGAAGAAGAACACAGAACAATATGCACCAAAGTATACTTAAAAGTAATTCAGTTACAGTTTTTGATTACATACTGAGGGAGGTATAGCATATACTCTGTCAACAATAGAGGCCTCATAGGATTGGTGTGAAATAGGGCAAAATTATTCTCTTAGAGTTTGTCTAGCATCTTTTAGTAATAATTTGTGACTGTAAGATTTATTTTCTGCCTTTATTTAGTCAGTGTATGTTTCCTTCTTGCTTTACTCCCTTAAAAGAAATGCATTTTATGGTTCTCAGATCCTTGGACACAACCAATCTATTTTCTTTGCAAAAGTTTTTAACTGGGTAGCCTTAGTCAGGTGAGGGCAGCAAAGAGCAGAGAAAGAAAAAGTAATTTTTGTGCCTTTCTGGCAGAGTGGCTAGAGAGTTTTTTGAGGCAGGACGAGTTTTGGCATGGGTCAACAGCTCAGACTATGGAGAGGTGGGGAAATGGACCATGCAGGGGGTTTTACTCTCATGAGGAGTTTTTATTGCAAACAAATTTTTAGGAAAAATGAAGTGAGTAGCAACATGCAAATTGAGGGAAGTATGAGAAATTATTGTACATGGTGTTTTCAGGGATCAGAAACCAAAGTCAGATAAGAACAGTAAGTTTAACAAGGCATTCAGACCCTGAACTTCCAAGTGAGAGCTTATTTTATCAATGATCTTTCGGAGTTAATCAGTTCTCATAGATGGCTATGTCTAACTACAGCAAAGCTCTGTTCAAACAAAGGAACGGAGGAGGAGCAACAAAGCGTACTCGTAATTCCAGGTTTCAACTGAGTGCCCTCTCAAAGTCTCCCAGATTGCCTTTGAGAGTTTCAGACAAGTGAGATTTGGCCTCAGATCCACAACAAATAGAGAAAGGTAAAGAAAAACAAAACAAAACAAAAACTAGAAAATTTTAGTGGCATTAATTTCTGATATATAACATATAGAGCTTCCACAGAGAATGCAAATAGATTGCTGAAGTTCTGATCTTAATTCAAGACACCAACTTAGGGTTTTGTTCAGGTGGTTACTTTATATATCAGTGGCTAGTAGTTACTCTCAAACCCAAAGGGAGGAAGCAAGGTAACAGTGAGGGAAAATTATAATTATTGAGCGCATATTAAAAACATACCACCACCTCCAAAAGATTATGCTGTCTTCCTGTTACTGTGGTTCGGCATCCCTTTTGCAAATTGCAAGTGGAATAAGTTATTGTTGCTGATTTTATCCCCAAGGTTATACTAGGAGAGAAAGAGTGTTAATTATCTATGGTTCATATTTCTAATTAAGTATTCAAAAAATAGCATGCATATTTAAGAAGTAATAAAACATTTTAAATTCTATAAAAATTACCCATCAAATTTTAATTTTAAATTTACTTTTCTATAGTGTATGCTAATAATGTGATATTCTGTAATAAAGAGACAGGCTTTGTTTTTGTTGTTTGACTGCTGACAGCTTTAAAGCCCCTTCCCTCCATATGTCCCTCTCCCTGCATACCTGGGCAAGTCGGTAAGGAAGTCCAGGACACAGCTACATCCCCAATCACAATAAAACCCCAAAGCCTCCTGGCTCTCACAAATCATTTTTGGACCTGCCTGGGATCTAGCTCTTGTTTTCTCCCAGAAAGATCGTGATGTGAGTATGGTAGTAAAGTTTTCCTTGTCTTGATGGTATGTGGTATCATCAGTCTCAACAGCCCAATCAAACTTGGAGTCGGGGTTCTTTGTGCTTATAGGGATGACGACAATAAATTATTTTTACTAGACCCATATAATTAGTGCCTTTTAGATATTTTTCTAACATATTTTAGTAGTATGCTATGTATCTTAAGGTATGATTTTGAAGAAGAGAATGGGAATTTTTAGCTAATTTATATAGATCAGTTCATCATATACATGTTATCTGTAAGGCGGATAAATGTTTTAATACAAATCCAGAGAGTCCATTTTAATATAAACTTGCAGCCTGTAAGATGTTTTCGTCTCTGAAAGGATTTTGTTTGCTAGTAATTTTTGGAGTTGCTGTTTACCTCTCATATTAATGTCACCTTTCCTGACACTTTTGGTCTCTTTTTACCTTACTTGGTTTCATCGTCCTTAATTTTGTGACTTTATTATGATTATTTCCAAATGATATCACTTGTTTCTTTTTGAGTATTATTGAGGCCCTGTCTTTCTCTTCTCACACTCCAGTGCTCACTTTTCTACACTGTGTGTTTCCTTTATCGTTTATCCATCAGATCTCCTACCTTGTAAGTCCCACATAATACTTTAGCCTATAGAATGCAGTCTTTCTGCTAAACTTGTACATAGGACTTGTTAAAACACCGGTATTCTTTTCTTCCTTTTGCAATTAGCATCTTTAAAGTCTTGAACACTGAAAATAAAGTTTAATATGTTAATACCCCACCTAATTTAGATAATCAAATTTATTGTTAAAATTTTTAAAAAATATTGTGGACTGAAAGTATTTTGTTTCTTTTCTCTGAGGAATTTTTCTTTATTACCTTGAAAGCATACATGATTTTTACATGTTGACTCAATAAAGATATTAGTCAGGAAACCAGAAATCTTCCTAAAATTCTGTGATAGATGATCTTTTCTAAAATAATGTATTTCATACCAATTATTTTAACCTAGTATACAGTGCCTAAATACATTCTTGAAACACTTTGTTCCATGTAAAGAAAAAAATGCACAATTTTAAAGAAAGGGAGAGATTATTATACCATAAAAACTAGTAATCTAATATATTTTAAGTTTTATATTGGGTGTTATATTATATTAAAAAAGAGAAATTTAATGTTGAATACAATGAAAACCTACACATTTAAACAGGTAGGATTATAAAAGCTCATGTAAGTATTAAATAATTTGGAGTAATTTGATAAAACCAAAGTGGTAAGAATGCAATGAGATATTCAGTTATTTCTGAGAAAGAATAAATTCCATAAGCATTCTATCAAGATGTAAGTAAATGAACTCAGTATTTTGTTTTTTAAATTAAATAGTTTTTGTTATTAAAAGATGACTACAATAGATTCAGAATATGTCATGATGATCATAAACAACAATAGCAATTGTACCAGAATGTGATAAAGGAGAGTCAATACAATTAGAAGATCCTTAGCATTTCATTTACTTCATTAGAGGACAACTAGAATATAGCAACTGGAAGGATGTTTAAAGGAGTTTGTCTTACTTACTGATTTTCCAGAAGAAATGCTCATTTCTGATTTAGTTAATACTTGATTGACATGACAGGTGGGTCTTGAGGTTAGGAAGGTGGAGGAAATGCGTGAAGGGGGTCAAAAGGTACAAATTTCCAGTGGTAAGATCAATAAGTTTTGGAGAGGTAATATACTGCATGGTGACTGTAATTAACTCTGCTGTATCGTGTATATGAGACACTAAAAGAATAAGTTTTAAAGGTTCTTATCACAAGAAAAAAACCCCAAAGCGGTGTGCAGTACCTACTAACCTTATAGTGTTAATGATTTCGCAGTATATAGATACATCTGATCACTGTGTTGTACACCACTAACTATATACATCAGGTAATTATATAAACCTTTTTACTGTGTTTTCTTTATTCTTCTATTTAAACTGAATTAGTAAGATGTTAGGAGCTTGATCCACCGTGTCACACAGCAGTTAGCGGTATAACCAGTGTTTGCATCTAATTGCCTGGCATCAGCATCCAAGAATAGTGAACTGATATAAGCTCTACATATTTTTATCAATATACTAGTGACCCACTCAGATTACTCAGATCAGAAAGCCTGCACTATTATTACTCTACAAAGTTAAAACATTTCAAACGTGTTTTTCTTGACTTGAACTACATTACGAGCTCAGTGCTGTAGCCAGGAATAGATACAGTGGTGAGAATTAGAGACAACTCGTTAGTGCCTTAAAAAAATAAAATATTTTGTTTGCTAAGGATCGATGGAGACAATCCATTCTTTTTTTTCCCCCCACAAAATTCTCAGGGACTCAGGTGTTTTCTCCAAATTGTATTATTTTGATTTATTTTATTCTTGTCATTTTTTATGGCTTCTCTTCTCAAGGTTGCCTCATTTGTTCAAGCTGATCTAGATGCAGTCATGTGGAGAAAAGTGGACATTGGTTGTTATATTCCTGGAAAGTGCAATGTCACTTATATACCATGTCTATAACACAATGCAGTCGGGAGAGCTTATAATTCAAGAAAACTTGCAGTGTATGCCTTACACGTTTTTATTGCTTTTTGCGAGTTTTTACCTATAATTAGTAATATTAATTACCCTAAACTGGCTTTTGGAGGCCCTTGATAGTTAACTTATGTAAGTTTTTTGAGCACCAGCCCTGTGAGAAATACTACAGTGTATGGTATTATAATGAAGAGGAGTAAAATACACTCCTTTTTCTTCAAGAGTTTATAATTTGGCTAAAAAAGTTGAAAATAGGTACATAAATTAAATTAGACATCAAATAAGTGGTGGCAAAGAGTGGCAAGCATGTGCCAAGTAGCATAGCAAAGGAAAAAAAAATAGATATACTATTTAACTTTTCTCACCCAGTGGTGTTTAGATGTTTCCTTGTGATGAACAAATCATTCTTTCCTCTTTTAGTAAATGCCTTCATTTGGAAATGTTCTTCAAATATAATAATGACACTGCAACACTATATACTTTGTTGAGCATGGTTTTACTTGCTGATTCCCATTATTGAGGGGAGATGTTATACACACTTACTTTTACAATTCTGACGTTTTTGCATTACTTAGTGTTCATCCATTAGCATGTATCCCGTCAGCTTTGCATCAAAGAACTGACACAGAACCCTGTCAGGTTATTTATTCACTTCACATTCTCTTCCTTGGTAGTCACATCCATATCAAAAGCGCAGCACTTTAGATGTAGGAACGATTCTTTCTCTCAGCTCCTTATTTTACAAATTGGGAAACAAAGTTTCAGTGGTGTATCTGGAACTCCAAATTAACTTTTCTAACTCTCAACACCATGTATGTATGTCCATGATCTTAATTAAAGAAACTTGTCCTCTGGCTGGTCAGGTCTGTGAACTCAAAGCCTGAATTTCCAAGAATATTCAGAAAAGCGGCAAATGAGCAAGGTAAATGCACATTTGACTTATTTCTTTCTTCCATATTTAAAAGAAGACAATTGAAATAAGAATAATTGCAGTACTTGAAAAATGTTATTTTTAAATGATACATCTTTTTAAATAGAGCTTATTCCTGATTGAAAAAAAGTGGTGCTGTTAGAAATCTGCATAGAAGTTTGCTGTGTGTTCATTCATTCAAATAGGCTTACTAAATAAAGCAACATTTTCAGTGTATTTCTGGGTAGAGACATAAGAACGAGCCTAAATGTCTATGTATATTTAAATAGGTCTTTTTTTTCCCTCCTGATCTTTCAGTCATGGGGTCAGTTATAATATCATTCCCAGTGTCTGAGTCACTTATAGATAGTGAATTAGCTTTTGGAGAGATAAATACATTTGGTTTCATTAAGCATAAAACCACAAGTTCTAAATATTTAATGATAAGATTTTTATAATTGTCCATTCAGCTATAGTATCACTCATACAAAAATTGGAAACTGAATCTCAGTCAAGTCACTACACACACAAACACACAAAGGCATACCCATTTTTTTTTTTTTTCTGGAGGATTTAGTTTGATGAAGGGGATAGGTATTGAAATGGGTTTAAGAGCCCTTGGTTCTCATACTTTCTGTCATTAACTACATTATCTTGGCTTCCTAATGTCAGCTTAGGGTATTAGTTTCCTCACTTGATAACCAACAGTGCTTTGAACAACTTTTCAGTGGTACTTGGATCATGTATAATTATGATCTGATCACTTCTCAGAACTCTTCCTTGTAGTAAGCTAGATTCTCTAAGAAACAAAAAGGAAAGAATCCCTCCACTGTCATTTAAGGCCCATGACTATTGCAGAAGAACAAGAGCTATTGCACATGGAGACACACTGGCTTCCCAGACATTGCTTTACAAGCTGGAAACAACGTTTCAGGGTCTGGTAATAGGAGGTCCAGAAGTTCAAGTTCATCAAGACACCTGCAGATAAGAAGTCTCCTTGGAGTCTGACCTACCAATACAACTCACATGGTATGGATGTATGAAACAAAGGGATGATTTATTAATCTCTAGAGCAAATATAGAACCAATAAATTACCGGTAACCATAGCATTTAACTTAATTGGCCTATCCAAGTTTTCTCTATTGAAGGGTTGACATGGAAAATTGAACTATGATTCAAGGGCTGCTTGTTGAGCATGTACACAGAGTGATAAAATTTGGCATGTTTTTAAAGGTATAAAATTACATAGTGGACCAAGATTATTTCTGGGTTTATATTTCTCAAAACCAGTGATCCACAAAGTCTTTGTTTCCAGCTCTTGGAGATAAGAAGCCTGTGCCAGAATATAAACTGAAATCTCAGCTCACCTAAGTAGCATATGGTCGATCTAGATTTAAACTATAATACAAGCTCCTTTTATAATGGTGACTCAGTAACACACCATGCAGACCATACTTTAAATTGTACTAGTATTGAGTATCGCCTCACATGAAACCATGGAGACACAGTGGTGACAATTTTCAATTTTACACCTGTTTTTCCAGCCCTCCCACTTAAAATTCTTTATTTAGTAACAAGATCTTATTCAGTAGAATACTTGGAAATTATTAGTGATACAGTTTTATAATTGCAGTCCTGTTCCAGGTATACTTTCTCATAGCTGCACCAAATTAATGTGACCCAATAGTCTTATATTTTTTTACCCTCAACAGCAATCGCCATCAGTATCCTTTCATATCCCGTCAGTACTTACAGTTTCCATGAGGGTTGCCCCAAATTCCAGCCGCTGGCCTCACGGCTTTTTCCTTCAGGGCCTATTATGTCCACCCTGGCTCCCTGCCTATGCACATGGGCAGAGAAGTGCAGGCTGGAAATACTGGAAATTCGTACCCTGTGGGAACTGCCTTCAATGAATGACAGGTGTGAGTTTGTGGAAACTCCTCATCCTACTCCTCATGCTGATAAGCGTTGGGCCTGCTTTTTAAATTGTTTCCCAGAATTCTGTATCAGGACTGAGATCCATTTGCTCCCCGTGGTATCGTTTGTGACTGTTTTTGTCTTCTTCCCTTTCCTGTTTCATCTCCCTGTGCTCCCTCACAAATCACTTCCCAAATAATCTACTTGCACTCTGTCTCAGATCTTCTGGGAGAAACTTGAAACCCACCTAGTCACAAATAACCCACTGAATTATTTCTGTCAGTGTGTAATTTAAACTCTTTCTACTCCCTCCCCCCTCCCCCCCTCCCTCTTTCCCTTCCTCTCGCCCTTTCTCCCTTCCTTCCTCTATCTTGAGTTATTTCAAGGTTCTGCACCACGTGGCCTGTGTGCTTGCTTTAAAATCTAGTTCAGGTAAACCCCACACATAACAGAAAGCATTAAATGACACTTCCACGTTGGGTATAAATAATGGTGTTTTAGATGCTCTGAAGGTAAGATTACTAGACAAGTGGTGGTTAGAAGGAGACTTCAGGAAGCCAGGATGGCTCAGTGGGTTAAGCACTCACTTTATAGCCCCATGGACCAAGGATCGAATCCCAGACCCAGCCTGTGTGGGCCCATATGCTGAGCTGGGGTGTGGCCCTAGCTCGTTTCTCACCGGGGTGAGACGTTGGCCCAGTTCCTGCCCTGTGCAGCTCCGCGCCCACCTGTGGAATGAAACTATGTGGAAAAACCGATGATGTACAACTATGGAGACTGTTCTGGGCCCTCCCCCTTCTCTCTGTCTCTGTCAAAAACAATAAAAGAGAAAATCTCTAAAAAGGAGACTTCACAGGTAAATGGGACTTGAGCACGGTTAGAAGGTGTTTATGCATCTATGCATATGTATTCATTTGTGAGTTAACAGGCCATTTTGACTGCAATAGCAGTAAGACACTGAGGAGTGTGTAGATTTGGAAAGGGAAGAAAACACGTCGCAAGAACTGTTAATAGATCTAGGAATAAAACAACGAATATGCATCAGAGTATCACTGACGGGTTTTACAATAAAGAAACATTTAAAATGATGCTATTGTCTGGCTACCTAAATCTGGCAGCTGCTTATAGCTTTGGTGTGGCTGTGAATAAGAAAAGAAGCTGGTGTAAATGGCAGTGTATTTATTGTTAAAATTGTAGAGTGAAAATATTTTTTCCACGTCATCCAGTGCCCAGGGATGTCACATCCAGGGCTCAGGCACATTTTAGGAGGCACTGATATATTGGACAAAAGAGATTAGATAGACTGGAAATCTAGACAAAGACTATCATCTACAAACAAAAAGGCATTGAGTAGGCACTACATGGAAATGCAAGTGTGTGGGCATCACACATCGTCACGTAGAAATAGTCTCCAGAAGACCTGGAAGTCGTTTTTAACAGGTTTGAAAGCAAGAAATAAGGACTCAGCCATGATGATGGTTTTGGCCTCAAGCTATCATGTTGCTGAGGCTCATGTGGCAAGGGCATTGCCCAGTTGTCCCCTTGCTAGTAGTCAGTGAAACACTGAAGTTCACAGTCCAAGAGCCAATGAGATGAATCTTTCCACAGCCTCATGTGTGAGCTTGAAGTACGTCCTTTCCCAGTGGACCCTGAGATAGAGCGACTCTGAAGCAGCGGGCTCAGGCCATCTGCCCCTGGATCCCTGACCCACAGCAACAGAGAGGTAAGAAAGGTTGTTTCGGTTGTTACAAGCCACAAAGCTTGGGGGTATGTTAATAAACTACTATAGAGGAATAATTCTGCTCATTAATTTAATGTGCTCCTTAAACCTGGCTCATTGCCAAAGAAGACCTTTCTTTAGGACTGGCCCTTGACCAGTCCCTGAGAGGTAGACTCTGAGCCTCTGGATGATTCTACCTGATGAGAGTGGTTTTCTGTGCCACGTCAGGCCATACAGGACTTGTCTGATCATAGCTTATGCTAATAACATGAACAGCTGCTTTTCTCTGTGGGTCTAGAGTCCAGGTAGCTGAGGTCATTGATGAAGATGCTAAGTGCTTTTGATGATTTTCATCTGTAACTTTTCACTTTATTATTGAGTGTAACACCTTTATCAAGTCCTGCAAAACCTCCTAGTGAATAATTGAGCCTGAGCATGGTCTTGGGGCCCCCAACACAGTTGACTAGCTGGCTGCTACCAGATCTCTTCACTTAAAAAAAAAATCCAAGATTATATAATAAATACACAGTCCACGTTAACGTAGTAACTTTTGTTCAGACCTTAGACAATAAAGTACCTTAACATCCGGAACTAGAATGTTCCTGCCCTGGCTAAGGCAGGTTCACCTGATACCCTCACTGAACTTGAACTTTTCACTTTTACCAGAAAAATAAAATGCTGATTTTCAAGCATCTCTAATATTCTTTTAGTTACTATTACTGTTTTCAATAATTATGAAGTATTTCAATACCTCCTATATCATTTTCATCCTGTGAATAAAATTTCTGACTACAAAACAGATCATTCGAATGAAATCTCTTTATTAATCCAGCTATTATGGTGATCTCTTTACTCTCAAAATTATTCACTGTTTGCCCATTTGAATTCAAGTTTTTTAAATTGATGAGAATACTATAGTATATTTGTCACAAAAAGCACGCTTTTTTCCTCTCAATGTTTTATTTACAAAACAAAATAAACCACAGACTGAAGCTTTGAGTTTACGTTATGAAAGCAGATTTAATTATTGTTGTATGTATTCATTTGAATTGAAAATCATTACATTTTAAAGATGTGTTTGGGTATATTTCACCATCTTAACCTATTGTTAAAGAAGATTATTTTAGAATTTGGTTTTCCTAGTATACTGGCATGTGGACTTAAAGACTTTAAATTATTGTGTACTAAAAACAACAGATGTTGTAAGTGTTTTCTTTAGTGAGTTTTCATTAAAACAAAACAAAACAGGGGAAGCGGGATGGCTCAGTGGGTTAAGCGCTCACTTTACATTGCCGGGTACTGAGGATTGAGTCCCGGCCCCGGCCCGTGCAGAACCATGTGCTGAACTGGGAGCTCCCCCAGTTCAGTTCTCTCTCTCTGTCTCTGTCTCTGTATCTCTCTCTCTCTCTGTCAAAAAATTAATAAAATAAATAAAAACTTAATAAAAACAAAACAACACACTTTCACACACTCTCTTTTACTGTACCCTCAGAAAGACTTATTTAATTTTTATGTGATAACTATTTAAATGCAGACCACTGTGTTAAAATATTGCCCCATATTTCCATTTCCCAATGTACCATAGTCTAGCAATAAATTAAGCCTTTATATTGTCACCTGAGAATATAGTATCACAAGAAGTGAAGTTTGAAACCTGAAACAAAGACAAGTGTGAGTAGATTCTAGAAATTGAAGCAAGGGCATCTTTATGATCGTAATCCAAAATCCCTTTAAAAAACAAGTGATTATTTGTATCTGTAGTTTAATCATTTTTTCCCCTAAAATGATGATTGGAATCAAATATTTTATTCTTTTGGATTCTTTTAAAGCAGGAATTGCTTTACTTTCTTCTTTTTTACCTGTTTCTCTTATATCAGGTCCCTAAGATCAGAAATTTATGTTTGCTTTAACTAGAACTTCATTGAAAAGTTCCTTAATATTCTATGCAAAATTGAGTTTATTCTTTTTCTGCAGTGTCTCTAACCTAAAATATATTGGTGTCTATCTTGATGTTACTTGTTTTTGTAAATTTTTTGCCAATTTTTTCAATATGTTCTGTTGGAAGGCTTTTTAAACTATTCTTTTCTTGTGTTTTCCTTAATTGTTTTTATTCTCCAACAAGCATATCTTTGATTACTAGATTATGAAGCTTGACTCCACTTGTTTTTGTCTTTTGCATTCTTATTTATTGAAATACAGAGAACTCAAGCTAAAAAGCAAAAATACTCCATTCACTCTGAGTTGCCTAACCAGAGTGATAGACAAATATGTAACACAAATTTTCTTCTGGAATAACCCCTTATTTCCTTGAGTCAAACAAACAGGAGTCTATTAGTTTGCATATGACTGGCTGCCAGGATTAGCTGTTGTAAAAATCGTCATGCTATTAGCTTACCTCGCTCTAGCGCCCAACAACATGTGGCCCTGAGAGCTCTTTTCCCAGTTAGTGCTGGGAGGAGACCCCAAGGCTGTGTGGGTGGACCACCCCAGGCCAAGCCGAAGCGCAATGGCCTTCCTGACATTGGC
The DNA here is from genome assembly GCA_004027555.1 of Craseonycteris thonglongyai. Lineage (NCBI taxonomy): Eukaryota > Metazoa > Chordata > Mammalia > Chiroptera > Craseonycteridae > Craseonycteris > Craseonycteris thonglongyai. The sequence goes on along the minus strand of PVKE010013541.1, from coordinate 18,062 downwards.
AGTCAGCCTCTGTGAGCTTTAAATGAATCCCCGGCCAAAAAAGAAAAAGAAGAAAATAAGTTTATAGGGACTTTAGCTAACTAGGTGGAAGACAAACAGTGGTAATTTGTTTTTAAATGTCTCAAAGGAGAATTCAGTGGGACGTATTGGAACCCCACTGAGCTTTCTGGTTTGCAATCTTAAGAGTGAGTTATATAACAACTGACCCACCCACAATTACTTTCCCATTTTCCGATATTTTATCAGGGAATTGATTTGGATAAATTTTAGAAATAAGAGACCTTGGCATTTCAGACTCTGTGAAGGTGAAAATCTCAGAATTTGAGTTCTGTGGCTCCAGCTGTCTTTTTGAAAGATGGCACCAAGCCATCCTGGTGTGTGATATTCACTACCTAAGAATGGAGCCATGTGTTTCCTGTTACACATGTCAAACCCCTATCTTCCCTTTTGAGAATATTTATGTAATTACTGGATATGTAGTTGATGTTTCTTTTGTCAGATAGTTTTAACTTCTTACCTCACATCATTTTGATGCAAAATATTTTGAAGGGATCATCTTTCTTTGTTTGGTTTTATAGTTTTCAAATATTGCAAAATCTGCATAAATGCCAGAGAATCTTTTAAAAGTAGAAGAACATTTTATTACAATTGTATTAGTTCATTGTAGCAGGTTTCTGGGACTGAACACTGTAACAGATATAAAATTGTGTAGCAGTATTTGCCTTCAAGCAACATCATCTGTTGGAATAAAAGGGATACAGAATTAATCAAGAAAAAAGTAGTATTAGTGGTATGGCTATTCAAAGCATAGAGCATTCACCCAATATTGAAAATCTGAAAATATTTGTAAAATGCTTAATTTTAGACTTTCTGATAATGATGGATATAATCTATTTCATGGACAATTTTTTAAAAACTTATTTGATATGGCTGCTGATATACAAAAGTGAATTTTTAATATGATACATTTAATTTTCACATATTTTGCAATAGTGCATGTTTCCTTGAGATTATCAAAAAAGGTTATTCTATAATTTACTTAAATACATTTTGTCTTGCTTTGAAAATAAACACTACTGCCAAAGAAATGTTATCTGAATACGGTAGGATCAATCAGTTTCACAGCTGAAGACAAATAATATTCCTAAAAATAATTTAGTTAGTAAAACATGCTTCATACTGTCAGGTCAGAGAGGAAGTTTAATCAATAGCAAAGCAGGTTAGAACTATGGTGTATGTTCACTGGGAAATATGGAGAAAGAGGTGGGGGGTGAGAACATCAAATAAGTAGTCACAGAATTGTAATTGGTATTCTTTCTTGCCTTTGAATCTTACATGGACTTCTGAATTAAATAACGCTACATGGAAACTACTATAGACTCATCTAGGAAAAATAAATATTTTACTTACTCATATATTTGAAAACCCTGATAACATAATTCCTTAGACATTCTCCTTTTCTTCTTTTGCCTGAGCGCTTAAAACTTCACACTTCTCATTCCTTAGGTTTAGTCTTAAATGTTACTTTTATTGCAAAGACTGATCTATTTTCCAAATATACTAGCACAGCTTTTGTTTCATGCCCTCTTAGAATCCTGTACTTCCTCTTTCCTATCACTTATCACTGTTAATGGGGATTGTTCATGATTCTCTCTTCTCCTAATTTCTAATCTCGCTGAAGGAAGAGAGCTTTTTTGTCTAGCTCCCCATTGAATGGTCTCCTGCTTAATATAGCATGTGAAACTGCAGATGCATAATAAGAATATATTAAGTGAGAAAATGAATTCTATTTCCTTGAATTCATTTGGCTTATCTTTCAATAATTTGCAAATAACTCCTTCAGTTATTCTTTATGCTTCCCATTTTGTTCACTCTCCCCTTATTTTTTCCCTTTCCCTCAGTCTCTCTGTTTTTGTCTCTTGCTCTTTCTTCTTGTTTTATTTGTATTGATAATTAAATGTATATTAATGGCTACAGTATATTGTGCTATGTGGTATAGCAGTAGATAGAAAAAAATAATGCTTTCTACTCTGATTCAGAATAAAATTTATAATGTTTCAAAATAAATGAGTTTTATGTTCTTTTGTTTTGTGTTTAATTGTGGTGACAGAATGTCAGCACTCAATTTCTGGGTTATTATTATTTTTTTCTCCACATTGTTTTGGAGTCAATATATTACTGGGAATCATGCAAGGAGATACAAATGAATATAGCTGAGATATTTAGAACCAATGATCTCAGACCAAACAACCTAGTCTGCAGACTTGTTCTAATTGTGTTTCCTTGGACAAATTATGTGATCTCCCGGAGCATCACTTTTGCCATGTAGGAATCTGCATAGCATCTAATAAAGATGTAATGAAGTAACCTGCATAAAACATTTAGTACAACTTTGCACATTACAAGTGGTCAATATTTACTAATTCTATTACTATAAAACAACTAATATTACACAGAAAGTTATGTCTTCAACTGAGATGATCAGTTTTTTCATTGGTGTGGAATGATTTAGTTGACGTTTTCTAAGGGCAGGTGGTTGTTTGAAATGGCCTTCAAAGACTTATTTCTTTAATATGTTAGGATAATAGAAATATATCATGTGTAATAGTACCATTATAAACTTGTTACCATAGGTTCTTTTCAAGTTATGCTACCTGATTAAGGATACATACATAAGAATTAATACACTGGTTATATTATTTTGCAGAATGACTATATATTGAGCAAAACTTGCCTATATGTTTTACTTGAACATTCTACCTCGATCTGTGAATAGAAAGACTAGATCCTAGATTCTAAGGAACTTCGTTGATATAATTTCAGAATGTTTTCAAATGTCTTCTCTTTTTTATTAGAGGATGAATCATTCTTCTCCTTTTTATTATAAAGCTTACCACTGACTTACGTTTCCAAAATTTCAAACGTTGGCATACTGTGCCTGTTTATATTTTAATTTTAATTTGTCATTTGCTTCATTATTAGCTCTTGAGAGCTATTAATAATATGCAAAAATACAGGAGATTAAGTAAATATACTTGAATATATATATATTTTGTGTGGGGGAGGTTGGGATGCTCAATTAGTCATTCACTCAGTGGATTGCATATGTGACACTAAAGAGTCAAAAAAAGAGCAGGCTACACAAAAAAGCATAATTGAACATTAAAACATTTACACAGTAATAGCGATCATTTATTTGTTAATTCAGTTCAACCTTAGCTATTGTTTTATCAAGTATAAGCAACTAAAAAATGTGAACTCTCTGCAAATGAGAATAAAGTATTTTAGGAAACTTCCTGTAAGATTTAAATTTTAGCAAGGACTTTGGCATTTGTTTTGGGGACATTTTATTTCCAGTTGCTTTAAAAGTTTCTGAAACAAAACATAAAAACTAAAATTTCAAAAAAGAAGATCTCAGATGATATTTACTTGACCTTTAGCAGTGAGACATCAGCTTAATGAGGGGGCAGCAATGTTCAGCATGCATAGAATCAATGTATTTTTCAAACGTTGTTAGCCTAGTCTGTTTCAGTAAAAGCTCTTTGTGAATGACAGATTCTTCTATTCTGGGTAACAATCAGATAGGTGGGGGATGGTTCCTTAACGAGACATGAATTGGCATGAATGAAAGTAACTGTTTCCCAAATGACAAAATCAAGAACTACCTTGTTCTTAGACTCTCCTTCCAGGCTCAAACAGGAAGCCAAAATCTACTCAGCCCCATATCCATTGGCCACTTATTGACAACTGCTACACATTGTGTATCTACTATACTTATGGTATAAAGAAAGTGCCATATCAGAGTAGCATTGATTTTCTTCATAACTGATGAGAACAGGTCATAGTAAATCTACTATAGTTGTTATGCTGGCCATAAATAATAATTATTATTCTAAAACAAAGTGTTCTACTTTCTACTTGTTTACATGAATGCATTTTTTTTCTAGATTCTGTCTTCATAGTTAATATCCTAATATGTTTGGTTTTCATACTTCTTTTTATGTTCAATTATAATAGAATCTGATAGAATGTTTATGGATTTATGAAGATTTAAAGTGAACTGATACCACAGCTAAAAAACCAGATGCATCTGCTTTCACAAGAGTATACTTTTGGAATATGTTAAATTTATTAGAAAGTTTCCAAACCATTTTCCCCTGCATATAATAAATTTAAAAAAGCAATTTAGAAATTACTCATAGAAATGTGAATTGCCCAGCAATCCCACGAGTTAAAATTATGTCCTTGAGAAATCATTTAAAATAAAACAGACTTCATTAAATAGAAAAATAAATCCCTCTATTAACATAGCACCGAAACTCTGAGAATACAAGTGACAAATCGCTAGAGGCCTCCAATCATAGGATGCTAACCAAGGTTAATTTCTGTAATATTTTGAACATTGAGAAATTGTAGTCTAGAGGAAAGAATACATTAAGTCACTAAGTTCTCAAAATATCATGGGAAAATAACAGATTTAAGTTTTTACTATCCTGATAAAGCCCCCTTGAGTTGGCAATAAATGACTAAGTTGAAGAATTCTTGTTCTGTAAGTTTGGAAATCTTTGGGAGTATAATTTTAAGTCCCTGCGGTCTTTTTCTGAAGACAGAGAATAGCCATTCATCGAAAGCTTTCAGGGAAAAAATCTTTTTTTCTCATAAAGAAGTGATTTCCTTTATTGCTCTTTGAAGAGTATATAATGGATTCTAAATAATTTATTTCCAAATATAAATGCATCTTCAGAACTATTCATATTATTCTAACTTTAATTTACTTCAAGTCAACAGATATTTATGGGACATTTATAATCAAATATCTGTGCTTTAAATTCCTAAGGCATATATAAAAGTGAGTTAGACATATTCTTGTTTAGGGGAGTAAACATAAGAAGGAAAGCCTAATTACAAGGGAGTTGAGGCACATCTATGCTGGATCTTAAAACAGCTGGGATGGGAACAAACAAAACTAAGTGGGAATATTTCAGATAGAAGGAAGCAAAAGAAACTAGAAAAGATAGGAGGAGCTGAACATATATAAATTTAAATCCTGTTAACTTACCTTTTCATAGAAGATGAATTCTTCCTTATTATGGACACACTGTTCTTAGAACAAACCAGTTAAAGAAACACAGCAGGTGTGCTGTACCCATAAACAGTGTGTGCGTGTTTGTGTGTTTTGCATTATAGATAAGAAAACACTTCTGCTATGCTGATTAGAAACAAGATCCTGTTCTTCAGCTGCTAGAACAGTTCTCTTCCCACTACACTGTGCAGCCTTTGATATTACGTTTAGATAATATTGAATTAAGCAAAATACAAGCTAAGAAGCTGAAAATGTGGTATTAGGAAAAATAACTTACCTCAAGTAATTTGTGTGAATCTAACTATACAGTTAACAAATGACTAGAACATTTTTCCTAATTAAGTTTCATACATCTAGTGTCACGTTGAATAAACATGGGGTAGAGGAGTTCGCAAACCGAGTCAAATTGCCATGGCCCTGAGAGATAATCATCAACAGAGAGGAAGACTTGGAACCCAGGGTCCATCTCAGTCCTGGGCCTAATGGTGGTGAGGGAGCTGGGATTTGAGTTTTCAAAGCTAAAACCTTTCACGTTTCTGTTTCATGGTCAGAAGACCCTCAGTTAAGAAAAGAATTAGAGGAAACTAAGGAAATGTCATAAACCATCAATTAAGTTTCTTTTATAAATAGTTTCTGTAATTTGATTTAGAAAGTACCTTCCCCTAAGAATATTGAGGACAAAGTGCAATCTAGAAATATAGCAAACAACTGAACAATGGTAGGCCTTACGAAACATTTGGAGATATTTATCACGAAAAATTGGGTTCTTTGAAAGTAAACTCTAAGTTCTCTTTCATTATTAGTTTAAATTTCAGGATTTTTCTCCCCCTTTTTATGCATATTTTTATTCAAATATCGTCTGTAAGTAATCTCTTCTTAGAATTTTTTTTTAGCTTAGAGATGTTTATTTAATACATAATTTTGTCAAAAATGTGACTAACTTTAATGTACAGTAAGTCTTACAATGTAGAAAAATTTTCTCATAATTGTATTTGAAAATAAGTCTTTGGAAACCAATTTCCTTGATTTTTTTTTAGCTTTTTAAAAAAATTAAATTTGTGGGTGTCACATTAATTACTAAAATTATATAGCTTCAAGTGTACAATTCTGTAATGCATCATCTATGTGATGCATTGTGTGCTTTTTCTGAAAAGACAGACTTCTTTTAGGTTTACAGTAATTAAAAAAAACAACAAATAGTAAAATTTTAGTAATTCTTTAACATTTAAAAATGAGAGGTTATGTTCAATAAAGAGAGTAAGAGTTTTGACTAGAGCATATGTTTTTGTTTTTTACTTTATTAGTGTTATTTGAGGATACAGAATACCCTCAGGTCAGTGATATGCGAGAAGGACTCACGCAAATCAGAAAAAAATATTATATCATGAAATGAAAAGGTGGAGAGGACAGAGTTTAGAAGTCACGAGATATAAGCTTTCAAGTGTTGTCTGCAAGGGGAGTTCAGAGAGCGAGGGCTCATTTCTTCTGGCTATGATGTGTGACAAAAAGCATGAAATATTGCCAACAAGAGAAGGTCACCTGAGCCTTGATGTTCAGAGTTTTATTGGTGTTTGGTGACATAGGCACGGCCACATGACTGAGCTTTATTCTCTAGTCCTTCCAGAGAGCAAGTGGATAACACATGGCTCAAGCCTGCCGCTAGAAATCACAATGTTCATATAGACCAGGGATTCCCAACCCCGTGCCCTCGGGCGCCATGGCGCCCGCGGCCCGATTTGTGGGCGCCCGCCATTATGTGACGGCATCAGAAGTTTTTCATAAACACTAAGTAAAACTATCATTTATTTTTATACATTTGTTAGAATTTTAAAATATTGTTGGAGTATCTACACAGGCTTAGTATATTCGTTGGTATGTTTGCGATATCGTATTTGTAAGTTTGTCCCTAGCTGTCGCCTTTGTACACGTCGCGTCCTGTGTAGCCGCTGCGCTCTTTAAACTCTCCTCCCCCCACCGGGAGACGCGGAGTTGCCGTTTGGATGGCGGTTGCTGGACTGATCGGGTCGTGACGGTTAGCTAGGCTCACAGTGTTTTGATATATTCGGTTTTAAATGAACTAAAAGTGAGGTAGGTAATCTATTATTATGGTGGCAATTTGATATGATATTGTAGTTCTATAACTATTTTTATTTTTAGTTTCTTAGTCCTAAAATGAGTGGACCAAATAAGAGAAAACGAACCTATAATTTTAACACAGACTGGGAGGAATCAGATTGTTTCATTAATTGAAAAGGTAAATGCGTTTGCCTGCTGTGTGGCAGTAGTATTGCAGTGCCGAAAAAACATAATGTTGAACGTCACTTTCAGACAAGTCATACCACTTTTGATACATATTATCCACTTAAATCTGAAGTAAGAAAGAAAAAAATAAATCAACTCAAATTAAGTTGAACTACTCAACAGACTGTTTTCACTAGACATGTGGAATAATCTAAAAAGGCAACCATTGCCTCTTTCAAAATTTCTCACATGCTCGCAAAGAAGAAAAAACCTTTCCAGGATGGTGAATTGTTAAAAGAAGCATTTCTGACTGCTGCCGATGGTTTGTTTGAGGAATATTCTAACAAGCGTGAGATTATGTCGGCAATACAAAGCCTACAGTTGTCAAATAACACAGTCACAAGAAGACTACACGCAATTTCAAAAGACTTGCAAACTCAGTTAAAGACTGACTTGGAAATATGTGACTGCTTCTCTCTGCAATTTGACGAGTCAACAGATAGATCAGACACTGCACAGTTGGCAGTTATGGTGAGAATGGTATTTAGTCACTTCACAGTAAAAGAGGAGCTGTTGCAAATATTACCAATGAAAGGACACACGAGAGGTGAGGATATTTATCAAACTCTCAGAACATACGCCAGGTCGATAAGCATGCCTTTGCATAAGTTGTCTGCGATAACTACCGATGGGGCACCAGCAATGGTTGGTCAAAACAAAGGATTTATTGCCCTTTGCAGGAAAGATGAATCATTTTCAAACTTTATGTCCTACCACTGTATTATCCACCATGAAGCTTTGTGTTGTAAAATACTGCCCTTTGAACATGTTATGAAAATAGTCACAAAGATAATCAACTCTATTCGAGCAGCTCCATTGCAACACCGACTTTTCAAGGCCCTGTTAGAAGATACTGAAGATCAAGAACACGATCTCATCCTGCATACTGAAGTACATTGGCTCAGTAAAGGTAAAGTTCTGACAAGATTTGTGAACTTAATTGAAGAAATAAAAACATTTATACATGATAAAAATGAAAATTATGATGAACTAACAGACTCTTGCTGGCTGGTGGATTTGGGTTTTCTTGCTGACACCATGGAAAAATTAGATTCTTTCCATTTGGAGTTGCAGGGAAAAGACAAAAATATAGCTGAAATGATAAGCTCTGTAAACGCAT
>PVKE010013540.1:0-36362 GCA_004027555.1 Craseonycteris thonglongyai | reverse complement strand
CTGCTAGGGTCTAGGTAGTTAGGGCTTCTGCTTTCCTCTTGGATTTGGGGCTGTAATTCCTTCCACAGGTTAGGGAAATTTTCATCCACTATTTGTTTTAGTAGACTCTGAGAAGATTTCATCTCACTTCCTTCTGGTACCCCTATTATTCTAATATTGTTCTTTCTGATGGAGTCAGAAAGTTCTTGTAGGGCTCTTTAATTTCTCTTGATTTTCCTTTCCCTTCCTTCTTCCCTCTGTGACATTTCCATGTTTGTATCTTCAGTTTCACTCATCCTTTCCTCTAGCTGGTCAGCCCTGTTTCCTATGCTGGTCAGTTCTTTTTTCAGCTCTCCATGCTGCCTTTCATTTCAAGGAGTTTCTTTTGGTTCTGCTCTAGCTTCTCAATTTTGTTGGTAAAGTACTCATTTTGCTCAGAAAATTTCTTGTTGAGGTCATTTGACTGTGTCTTGGTACTTTGCCAGCATTGAGTGAGCTCTCTGAGTGTCTTGATTAATGCAGCCCTGAATTATGTTTCACTTAGATTTGATTCCAAGTGTGCAAGGTCCTTTACTAAAGACTGCCCCTGATCTCCTGGAGGGGCTTTGGATTCTGAGGTGTGCATTGTGTTTGATGAGGTTCTTTTTGCTTTACACATGAGTCTGTTTACCCTCTGGGGATTTGCCTATCAGATGGGCTTCTCTTTATTTTTTCTTTTGGGCTCAGTTGTGGGAGAAGGAGATTTTGGGAGAGGGTTGGGAGAAGCAGACAGCTTTTGTGCCCTGGGGTTCTTCATGTTGCTGTCTTAGCTGTTAGATAGCTGGGTAGTAAAGGTGTGGCCAGGGGTGGGGGCATGTGAGTAGGAGCTAGGGCAGGCCTGAGACACAATAGCAGAGTTCTCTTTCAGCAGGGGAGCTGGTGGTTCAGTGCGGGCGGGGCACAGGACCTCTGGTCTTTTTCTCCTCTGCCTGTCTGCTCCTCCTTCAATTGTATCTGTAAGCCACGCCCACAGGGCAGCACTTGGATGGGCTTGGGCTTGGCAAATGCCCCGGTCAGCCGCGCAGTCCCGCGCGCAGGCAATGACACCGCGGTGACCCGGTCGGCAGCCCAGTTGCGCGCGCGGGCTGAAACGCCCCAGAGGCCCGGTGGGCGGGATGCCAAAAGCCCAGTTGTGTGCTCACAAGCATGCAGCAGTGCTGCAGTGGCCCGGTGGGCAGGGCGCCGAAAGCCGGTCTTGCGTGCAGGCAGCGGCGCTGCTGCCGCCTGGTGGGCAGGACGCCAAAAGCCCTGTATCGTGCTGGTGAGCTGGCAGCGGTGCTGCTGTGGCCCGGTGGGCAGGGCACTGAAAGCCTGGGTGCACACTTGCGTGCTGGCAGTGGTGCCGCAGTGGCCTGGTGAGCGGGGCACCAAAAGCCCAATTGCGCACTGGCAAGCAAGCAGCAGTGTTGTGGTGGCCTGGTGGGCGGGGCGCCGAAAGCCCAGTTGCGTGCTGGCAGCGGCGCCGAAACCTCGGGGGCGCCCACGCAGTGGTGCCTCAGCGGCCGGGTGGGTGGGGCGCCGAAAGCCCTGTGCACACAGGCCGTAGCTCGGGTGGCAGCCGCTCTACGCTCCCGGCTCTGTTGAGACCGCCGGAGTCACTCTAAGCACGTCCAATGCAGCTATGCCCACTCAAGCCCCAGCCCTCACCCCAAGAGCCCTGTCCTCAGAAGGCGCCCCCTCACAGTCCATCTCCTCCGTAAATCAGGGGTGCTGAGCTGTTGTGGGCCGGTGCCCTGCTCTCACCCCGCCCGCCGGGAAGTGCAGCCGCCCTGCTCCACAGTCCCTGTTCCACTTTAGGCTCCGTGATCTGATTAGGGTGCTGTGTGCTGTCCCTTGAGTTCGGATGTTAAATGGTCCACAGTCTTGTGGGGCTTCCACGCTCCCTAGGTCTCGGCTTCCAGCCCGCCCTCGATCCAGCTCCACTTTGACCGTCGTCCCCCAATCCCCCTTTGTTTTTGCCAGCCCCGGGCCGTGCTCCCAGTCTCTGTGCCTGAACCTCTGCTTCCCCTTTCCTCTCCCTCTCTCTCCTTTTTTCTCTAACCTTCGGGTGTTGTTCTGCGTTGTGTGGTTCTCTTAGTTGAGATTTCCTCTCAGGGTTTCCCCTGTGGATTCCCCTCTGTTCACAAGGCCCTTCCCAGGCAGTTATCGGCGTTCTCCTCTCATGCCGCCATCTTTGATCTCCATGAATGTCTGGCCATTTTTTTGTGTGTTAAATTTCGAATTATGTCATTTTTGCCCATTTTCTGTTGGCATATTGTTACCGAACCCCAGTATCTGAGTCCGACTGCCTGCGAGTGCTTGATAAAAGAAATGCATGAGCAGGAGTTTGCAATGTAGAAAGTGAATAGTTTAATATTAAATTGGCCAACCCAGAGTATGAGAAGACCATGCTCCCCAACACCCAATTCCCTGTTGGTGTGTAGGTTACAGATTAGGGCAAAGTCACAAAACACCATGGGTTAGGGGTTTGAAGTAGCTGAGTGGGCAGAAGTGAAGTAAAGGTAATAAATAAGTTCTTCAGGTCTTGAAGATAGCTCTGAAGTCTGCTCTGGCATCCTTGTCTGGTTTTGATGTAGGAAATTGCAGTATGTGTCCGGCGTCTCACAATCAAAGAATGAGGACACAGACCCAAGTGGAAAGGTTAAGCAGAGAAGTTTATTGAAAGGAAAGACTAAGCTCTCTAATGAGAGTAGCCATCCAAAAGTGGAATGCCCACAGCTAAGACTAAAACTATTTCTTATATAGGTTATGTCTGCATGCTGGGGTGCAGGTATCTGAACCTGTATGCTAATCTTCCTGCAAGTTTTACTTCCTAGGGGCCTGAGTCTATTCTGCCTTGGGGGAGAAGCTGTGAAGCCTAAGGAGTGTTGGCCTCTTGGTAATGTCCTGCTGACCTGGTTTTTATGCTCACTGCATTCTTATTTTAGTAAGGTCACTATGGCTACTGAGGACTTTCCTCACTACCTAACTTCTTAGTAACTGCCCTGTCTCATTTTTATGGAAAAGTAGCCAGGGGCTGCTCTACATCTAGGGTCTGGAGCTGAAACAGGCCTTAGGTCAACAGGTTATCTTTAGCCTCCCAGAGGTCCAGACCTTGTGAACTTTAGTGAGGTCTGGGCTGTTGTGTTCTGCTGCTTCAAGGGGTTACTGATTAATCAGGGGAAAGACTGGGTCTATGAGAGGTAGAGAGAGGTGGGGGAGGGGAGGTGATTTCTAAATCTATTGTCATAAATCAAATGGTGAGGACCTGTGGTTTCAATATTAATCTCAGTATTGATCTTTAAAGATTATGTTTGTATTTAAGATAAATATGCATTTGGATTATATCTTTTTTGTAATATAGAGAAATTTTAAAATTTTTAATTGGCAAAATTATCTTCTTTTTTTTTTTTATGGTTTCTACTTTCAGTGTCATGATTAAGAAACCGTTTCAAGATACCAGGTTTATATTAACTAAAATGAAAGGATATTTTGCTTCATTTATTCCATTTTCCTCCGGGTATATAGTTGAATCTTTCAGTACGGAAGGTATGATCAATGGAATTTTTTTTTAGCATAGAGCCTTAGAGAAAAACTGCGGGCCACCTGGTTTTTAATTGAATTGAATTGAATCTGTGGAAGGATTATATTGTTAATAGGACTTCCCAGTGACTTCCGTTTTAGTACTAAAAATTGGGCTCTTTGGAAGGATTGAGTTGTATCAAGATCCTTAGGAAGTTAGACATAATTTTTATTATTATTATTAATGTTTATGTTTTTGGACATAGCGACTGAATTTTTGTGGGTTTGAGTAAGCATCAATATATGGTCTTAGCAACTGACCTGAGTTTTTTGTTTGGGGAGGATATTTGTTCCTGAACGTTTATATTAGGAGGTCAAATCAATATAGAAGATACTGCTTTGGTTTTAGAGAGGCAGAAGAATTAGGTGAGAAACTCTCAGGTGCTCAAGGAAGAGAAGTTTTGCAGTCATTACAAAATGAGGAAATTAAAGGCGTATGATAAATACTCTTGATTGAAAACTCTTATATGGGTTCCTAGACTCAATTCCCATTTGTGGGGGGCTTCCCACACAATACAAAGCAATTCTCAGATACCAGGCAAGGCGCCTAAAAATTCAACTTAATTCTGACACTGCCAAGAGATAGTGTCACATTTGAACGGTTGAGGGCTCAGTCCTACAAAACTGCCCCCAAACCTTTTCAGAGACCAAAGGCAAGGCCAGGCTGTTACCTATGCTTCTGAGCAACCCACAACAAATTGGAAATCCCAGTGACCCTCTTCAGCTTAGGATACTGTTGTAAGTCTAGGTTGTTATCTAGACTGCTGACCAACTGGATATAAATTAGTGGTTCCTAAGACCTTATTCTCTAGTTAAATTAATTTATTAATTAATGTTGCAGTACTTTTCATCCGGTGTTCATTGTCTCATGGGCCTGAAGAATGAAAACAAGAACTCAGAAAGAAAGGGTAAACAGTGAGCTTTATTGAAAGTAAAAGTAGAGAAAGTCCCTTTCCAAGAGATGGAAGTGAGACTTGAGCGAGAAGTGACTCAAAAGGCCTCAATTATGGGGGACTGGGCGGTTTTATTCTTTTTTCTTGAAGGGGCTATACCTTTCTGGGCTTGAGGCCTTTCTGGATTGACAGGGGGCCATTTTATCTATTTACCTTGTGAATTCCTTCCCAAAGTTCAGTCTGATAGAATGATATTAATGAACTTCCAAGCATATATGATATACTGATGGTATAATGAGACTTAGGTAGAACGTGGATCCTAGGGAAGGGGTCCTGAAATTACCCCTCTATTCTAGCTGCCTGTCTACTTTTACCTTGCTCTCAAGGTAAAGGTCTTGATTCCCCCAAATCTCTCTGGGAAGCTGAGGGCTGAAGGTTTCCTTTCTTCTGTATTGACTCCCTGCTGAGTGTGGTCTTTGTTTTTGCCTGTTGGAGGGGCTGTGGTTCATGGAACTGTTCCCCTTACTAGTCAACAGGAGCTGAGGGGGTGGAGATCCCTTTTTTGGTTGGGATGGTCTGGAACCCTCCCTGGGGTATAATTCATATGCTGATGGTCCCTAGATAAGGAGAGGTGGACACAGTTAATGAATTTGAAAACATTGGCCTAAAGGCAGACTTTGAAATCACTGAAACTCTATTTAATCTTGTGCCCCTCCTCCCCACCTCCACCCTACCAGTTTTGCTGTAGTGTTATCGGCTCAGGAGTTGAGTCCAGAAAGGCTGGAAAGAATACTTGGCCACAATCAACAACACAAATCAGGTTCCAGGATAACTGATGTCTAGCAGATAGATTCCAGGGCAATTCACTAATGAGACAAGATAGTTAGATAAACCATAAACCAGTACTCAGGAAAGTCCTCAGTAGCCAGGCGACCTTACTGAAGTGAAAATGTGGTGAAACCTTATTGAAGTGAAAATATGGTGAGTTGGGGGCCAGGCCGGGGGTGGGGGATGGGGGGGCATTAACAAGATTGCTAGCAGGCAGGTGCCAGCATTCCCTAGACTTTACAGCCTCCCCCCGCCCCCCAACCCCATCAGAACAGATTCATGCCTCTAGGAAGTAAAACTAGGAGGAAGATTTAACATACAGGTTCTGATACCTGTACCCCAGCATGTAAATATTACCTACATAAAAAGTAGTTTGTTATAACTGTGGCCATTCCACTTTTGGGTGTCCCCTCTCATTACAGAGCGTTGTCTTTCCTTTCAATAAACTTCTCTGCTTATCCTTTCCACTTGGGTCCACGTCCTTGTTCTTTGAGTGCATGAGACCACGGACACCAGGCACACTGATTGCTACATCACTAAGCTTGGAGACTTAGCATAAAAATAATTAGATAAAGTCAGAGACACTGGGGAAGTTTTAAAAACAAACAGTAAAACTGGGAAGCTAATTGGACTAAGAAAAAGGAGACCAGAAATTTCTATTTTAAAAAAAGGGTGTGGGCTTCTTTATTTGGCCCATATCACTAGAGTGACTTACAGAACTCACAGAAATATTTTCCTGCTAAACTTCCAGTTTATTATGAAAAGTTATAACTCAGAACAGCCATATGGAAGAGGTGCATAAGGCAATAAATGGAAAAAGTCTCTGAGCTTTTATGCCCTCTTCATGCGTATCTCTCTCTACAAACCTTCAAGTGTTCTCCAACCCGGAAACTCTCCAAGCCCTGTCCTTTGGGTTCTCACGGAGGAGTCATTATATAGGCATGATTGATTAAATCGTTAGCCATTGCTCACTGATGCCACCTCAGCCCTTCACCCCTCCCAGGAGGTCAGGGGGGTGGGATTAAAAGTTTCAACCCTCTAATTACTACATGGTCGGTTCCTCTATGGTCAGCCCCCATCTTTAAGTGATTATCAGCATTTCAAAAGTAGCCTTATTAACATAACTAAAATACCTTTATCACTTTAGTCACTTAAATTCCAAAGGTTTTAGGAGCTCTGCCCCCCACCCCCAAAGGAAGATCAAATGTACATTTCTTAAATTACATTATCACAAAAGGTTATCCCTGTTATTGGGGAACTGACAGTGTGAAGTTATAATCATCAGTAGGCTGGTGAGGAGGTATACCTCACCAGGGTTTCAGGATTTCCGGATTGGCTTTTTCTACACTGCACAATTCTTTTCACTCCATTTTACTAACCTTGGTGTATGTCTTTTTGTTTAAACGAGTGTATCAATACTTTAGCACTGAAAACAGAGCATTTTAATTTTCTGCATCCTTTTAAAAAATGCAGGTATTGATTCAGTAGGTTTTATAGGGGGCTTGAGGTTGCACATTTCTATCAAAACCCCTGGGTGTAATCACTGTACTGGTTCATAGTCTCCACTTTGAATAGAAAAGTTTCAGAAATCTTGTATTTACATTTTTAGTTCTCCATAAATAAAGTAATAGGTAAAACACATGAAATAATAAAATTACCATACAGTGTAATGGTTAAACACTTTGTGAGACTCAATGGAAGTTTACTATCCAGATCTTAAAAGATCTTGGTAATTTCTAGATGTAGATCAAGTTATAGGAGTTGGTTACTGGAGAAACAGGTGGGACAGATAAATAATGCTTTTGAGATGTAGTTCACGTACGATGTAAATTAACACTCTGGAGTCTAACATGGATGTAAATTCCAAGCATCAGTGTTAAGAAATCAATAACCATCCTTAATAAGTAAACACACTGAGTCACTATGAACCACACAGAACTAAACACTTTTTCTTGTTTCATACTTATCCCCTTCCCCTGCTGGGAGTTAACAAGAAACAGGACTATGCATGTCTAAGTCTAAGAACACCTTTTGTAGGCTTTCCTTCTAAGAAGGAAAGGAGTATAAAGTTAGCACTGATATTTTCTAGAAGTGTTGACTTGAATGTTGATAACACTACTTATCTGGAAGTACCTGGTGAGTCAGATAAAAGATTTGTATTGAAAACCAGAGGTGAGGGGGTGAGGGTGGGGCAAGCAGAAGGATGCCAGGAACCAGAGCTGAGATAGGGGTGGGGGTGGATCACCCCCACAGATGGCCAAGGAACATAAAGGTGAGAGCACACACTAAAACTGCACTGGTTAAACTGGAGGCAAAACTTGGAACATAAACACTGGCTTTTATTCATTGTGTGAGCATGTGTATATATTCTGATTATAACAGTAAATCATGTTCCATGTAGAAAATGTAGAAGTGATAGAAAAAGAAAAAAGCCTATGATAAATCTTTATACTAAAATAACAGTATTACATAATACCATAATATTACCTTTATCACTCTAGCTATAGTTACATCTTTATTTTAATTTCATCGTTTTTCTGTGTGTGAGCATTTAAGGTCTTAAATGTTATAAAATGTAGACCCTTTTAAGAACTGGAAGTTAATAACCTATATCAAGTTTGTCCAACTTGCGGCCATGGGTCCTATGTGGCCCAACATGGCTTTGAATGAAGCCCAATACACATTTGTAAACTTTCTTGAAAAGTTATGAGATTTTTTTGTGATTTTTTTTTAAGCTTATCAGTTATTTTTAGTGTATTTTATATGTGGCCCAAGACAATTCTTCTTCCAATGTGACCAAAGGAAGCCAAAAGTTTGGACACCTCTGACTTATATAATAAATAACTGAGTGAGTGGCCGAGATCTAGAGAGAGAAGCATGGTGCTTCAGGTCTTTGTGTTTCATTTTTTGGTATAGGCACTGCCAAGAGTGCTGCTGTTTGGAGAGCCAGGGTACATCATTTAGGGCAGTGTTTTTCTACTAGCTCGGATTTCACCAAAAAGCTTGGCCCCATTCTGTCCAGTTTGAGGACTCAGATACAGCTATATATTTAATATAAAGTCTTCAACTATATTTGAGTACTATTGAACTAGAATAGTGGTTTATATTTTAATTTCTTCAAAGTTACAAATAATGTATGGAGTTTAGACAAAAGCTGAGTAACATGTCTAAAAAGAAGAGATGTCTATAACAAATATTTTGAACAATTAGACTATAAGTTGCAAAAGTAACAATCCTGGAAATTTTTGTCATTTTTGGCTATCCATGTGAATGAACTGTTGATATTTTTGTGATATTTTATATTAATGGAAAAAATAGTTTTTGAACTTTGAACCTTATCTTATGCTTTATAACTTGTAACTAAACTTTTTGAAATGCCAGAGCTGGGTTAATGACTAAACTGTTA
Organism: Craseonycteris thonglongyai; assembly: GCA_004027555.1. Classification (NCBI taxonomy): domain Eukaryota; kingdom Metazoa; phylum Chordata; class Mammalia; order Chiroptera; family Craseonycteridae; genus Craseonycteris; species Craseonycteris thonglongyai. Next base: position 27,656 of record PVKE010013540.1, on the reverse strand, counting down.
AAGCATGCTCTATGGGATACCTCATATTTTACAAAGATATTTATTGCTAAATTTATAAATTTTGCTTTTGTGGAGCACCAGAAGGGTCATTTTCAATTAGCAATCTTTTAAATCTCAATTTTGCTATCTGAGAATCATGTAAGTATTACCGACTTCGAGGATGTACACCATAGACAATCCCAAGCAATATAATCCACATTCTTTTTCTAATACTACAGTGTAAATTCCTTTCTTTGAAAAAAAATTTATACAATATTTGTGAGGACATATAGGCCCCTGTGCAAACTTTACCACTGATGAGAGATTATTGGACAGTTTCATAGAATACAAGTTCTCAGAAGGCAACTGGGAAGATGGATATATTGTTCTACCCTGTTTCCCCGAAAATAAGACAGTGTCTTATACCCTATTTCCCCGAAAATAAGACAGTGTTTTACCCTGGTTCCCCCCAAATAAGACAGTGTCCTATATTAATTTTTGCTTCCAAAGATGCGCTAGGTCTTATTCTCGGGGGGATGCCTTACACGTATTTCAGCGAGAGGCAAAACTGGAAGTAGGTCTTATTTTCGGGGGATGTCTTACTTTCGGGGAAACACGGTAGTTCCTTTGGCTTCCTAGGAAGTTGGTGTGCAGTGTGGAGATTGACTATATCTGTTTACTTCACAGAAATGTTCATAATACTTATTCTCAAGTCATTACTCCTGTGCTTATATGTGCCAGTGGGAGTTCACCACTGTTTATTTAGATAATACATAGGATTCTTTCTCTCTTTCTTTCCCCACAGTCATGTTGATTTATTTAGGTATTGCCTGTGACTGTTTTAGCACTGAAAAAGCAGAGTTTTGTAGTTGAGGTAGAGACCATGTGAAATTCAATGCCTAAAATATTTACTATTTAGATAGCCCTTTACAGAAAAAGTTTGCCAGCCCTTGGTATAGAGGGATGGTATAGAGCAGCTAATTATTAGGTAATCCACTCCTTCACCCATTCAATTAGTATTTATCTAGCCAATATTTGGGGATTTATTATATTAGCCAATGGAAGGAAAGAGAATGTTGACTGCCTTATGGATAATATGCAGACTTGATGCCTTGAACCACACTAAAAGTGGAAATAGTTACATTAAAGAGTAAAATAGAAATTTTTTTCTTTTTAAAGACTTATTTGTATTGTTTTTGACAGAGAGAACAATACAGAGACAGAGAAGGGGGGAGGGCCCAGAACAGTCTCCATAGTTGCACATCATTCGTTTTTCCACATACTTTCATTCCATAGGTGATCACGCGGCTGCACCAGGCAGGAACTGGGCTGGGGTCTCACCCCAGTGAGAACTGAACTGAGGGAGCTCCCCAGTTCAGCATATGGGTCCGCAGGGGCCAGGGCCTGGATTTGATCTGTGGTCCCTGGGGCTGCAAAGTGAGCGCTTAACCCACTGAGCCATCCCGGCTTCCCCTAAAATAGAACTTTTGAATTATATAGCTAGCAAGAAATTTTGGTTTCCTCAGAATGCAAAATTAACTGGATTGTGGGAATTCAGATAGATAGATATGATGGTACTAAAGCTGACTTTTGCCTAAGAGGCCTTTGCGTAACTAGTGATCTTAATCTTTGATTTGAATATTTCTACAAGTTGCATAAGACTTGAAACAAATCTACTGACTACATAAGAGAGGAGGTCTTTTGGGAGCCTCTCACATGACTCTGCTAACCCAAAGGACTACACTTTCAGTCAGAGAGTAAGTTAGAAATAAACTTTTATAACCAGGAGGAATTTTCTAAAGAAACTTTAGTGCTAAGTGGTAGAGTAGGGGCGGGGGGTGGGGATGGGGGGGGGGGAGTGGTGGCATCTCTGATACTTATATCACAAGTTGACCTTGTTTGGACCTGAATTAATAAATCCTTTGTGGGAAAATGAAAATAAAAGAAACAAATATAAAATATCATGCAAAGAATTTATTTTAAAATAGGACTTTTATTCTACCAAATACCACCAACATGGTGTTCAGGTGCTTCAAGAAGGTTGGCAAGGTGGCCTACATCATCTTTGTGTCTCATGCTGGGAACCTGGTCATGATTGCAGATGTTATTAATCAGAACAGGGCTTTGGTTGATGGACTTTGCACTCAGGTAAGGAGGTACAGGCTGTGCCTTTCAAATAAATTACATGCAGCTCACTGACTTCATCTTCAAGTTCCCACACAGCGCCCACCAGAAGTATGTTTGACAAGCCTGGCAAAAGACAAATACCAATACAAAATGGGCAGCAGTAAAATGGGCCCATAAGCTTGAAGCCAGAGAAAGGAAAGCCAACATGACAGATTTTGATGATTACAAAGTCACAAAGGCAAAGAAAAACGAGGAACAGAACAATCAAGTTCGAAGTTAGGAAGCTTCAAAAGGCCACACTCTTGGGAGCTCCTTCTCCAATAGCACCTCTTGCTGAGAGTGGAGCTACAGCCAACTGCTAAGAAGGTCCCAACAAAAAAGATGATCTGCAGATAAGAAGTCTTCAGACCAGAAGGTTCAGTTACTTTCCAGAAAGATGCAGGCCTGAAGGCAGCACCTCTAAAACCCCTAAGTGTCGAAAAGCTCAGCCTAGGCAGCTCCTGCTCCAAAAGCATTTGTATAGAAAGCATAAGAAAGTAATAGATGTAAAAGCAGTAAAGGTTCTTTATGACACGCTGGCAAATCTTAAAAAAAAAGGAAATAAAAATACAAAAGGATTTTATTTAATGGTCTGGGTCTTTACAGATGTAAACAGAAGTTCACTTGAAAAACATTATTCTTTCAATGCTGGCCTCAAATAATTTTCAAACATAAAATTACAGGAGAGGAGAATGAATAATCTCAAGTTAAAGTTACATTTATGCACAAGGAAATAAATCACCATGAAAGAGAGCCAGCAGAAACAAGACATAGCAATATTAAACCTAAAAAGATTCCAGGTAATGAATTCACACAGATATAAAATATAAATAAGATATTAAAAAATAATAAAATGTACATTTAAAATTGAAAGATGGATAGAAAAATATAAATAAGAACTATAAAATCATCAAGCAAATTTGAAAAACTGAACATTAACAATATAATATTTATCATTTAAAACATTTTTTTAAATGGGCTAAATAGCAAATTCTACAGAGGTAAAAGAAGTGTTATGGAACTGAAATATCTGAAGGAATTATCCAGGTTGCAGCACAGAAAGACAAAAAGATTAAAAATATGGAATATAGGTTAAGAGAAATGGAATGGGGGGGGGGAAACACTACATATATGCAGCAGAGACATTGCATAGAAAAATAATGGCAAGGGATTTCTACAACTGATGGAAAACAATTTTTAAATGCAAAAGTCTCAAAGGATAAAAGAAAATAAACTGAAACCTAGAAAGATCTGACCTAGAATCTGCAGAACACTGAAGCACAGAAAATGTATTAAAAACCATTCAGTGAGTAAAAACAGTTTACACATGAAGACACAATGATTAGATTTAGCTGACTGCAATCAGTAATGGAAAGTAAAAAAAGTATGGAGCTGTATATATATATACATATATATATATATATATATATATATATATATATATATATATACTCCAACAGGTAACAACATTTAGATTCACTAATGCAGGTGAACATGTAAGATGTAGAGGAAAGGAGTATGTAGTACTGTACGTGATGTCCATTGGCTGCAAGTATTTTCTTGGCTCACTTAACCATGTGCTCTGCTATAGATAACAGCAATTTTCCTGTGTGCATTTTGTTCCTTTATGCATAATTCAACAGCCTGAATGAAACTGTCCTTACATACCTTCAAGTTATTTTTAACCCATCATTATTTAATAGCAGTCCCATTATTATCAGGGTATTTCTTTATTTATTAGGTATATCATATGTCTTTTAAAATGTGCAAATATTTCAAAAAACTAGGATTTATTGTTAATTATGCTCTAGTTATAGTTTCATGGGTTATAGTAATAATGTTCTGACATCCTTTTCCCCTTAAAAGCTGTCATTTTTATAGTTTGATTTTGTAGAACATGAGTGTGATTTTTTTCTAGACATGCATGCATTATGTTTCCACAGAAATCCTTGTATCTACTAGTTTTTTGTTTGTTTATTTGTTTGTTTGTTTTTAGATTTATTTTTATTGTTTTTGACAGAGAGAGAGAGAGAGAGAGAGAGAGAGAGAGAGAGAGAGATACAGAGACAGAGAGAAGGAGGAGGGCCCAGAACAGTCTCTATAGTTGCACATCATTGGTTTTTCCACATAGTTTCATTCCACAGGTGGGCGGGGCTGCACAGGGCAGGAACTGGGCTGGGGTCTCGCCCCAGTGAGAACTGAACTGGGGGAACTCCCCAGTTCAGCATATGGGTCCGCACAGGCCGGGGCCGGGATTCGATCCTCAGTCCCCAGGGCTGCAAAGTGAGCGCTTAACCCACTGAGCCATCCCTTCTTCCCCTCTACTAGTTTTATTTAGATTTAGTCTAATATGTGCTAAATCTGTCATTTAACATTTAATTAATAAAATTACATTAATTAATAAATTAGTCAAAAACTACTGTTTGTCTACCATGTGTACAATCTGATAATCTAATGCTAGGTATTGAGGGAAACATAAATTGGCAAATAACATAATATTTGTTCATAAATTCTATAAAAAATGCCTACAAATAAAGGTTAAATTAGTAGAAATTAAGTCTTGCAGATTCTTAACCTAATCTACCATTTCAGTCTCTTCTTCCTAATTTGTCTTCCAGTTGCTCTGATATCCAGCCATATTGACTTACTTATCTGTCATTTGCATACACACTGGGGAGAAAAGGCAGCACACAAAGTTTAAAGCTTTTACCATGCCAGTCCAGATAGTTTCATTTCCTATAACATTAATCATATTATACAAATTCACTTCTCTCATTTAAAACCTTTAATGGCTCCAGGAAGCTAATGAAATTAAGTATGGACTCATTGCATAGTGTCAATAGATCCAACTTTCATTTTGTACAGACATATCCAAACTTTCGGCTTCCCGGAGCCACATTGGAAGAACCATTGTCTTGGACCACTCATTAAATACACTAACACTAACAATAGCTGATGAGCTTTAAAAAAAAAGAAAGAAAAAGTAAGGTCACAAGAAAAATTCCACAATGTTTTAAAAGTTTGTGTTGAGCCTGATTCAAAGCCATTGTGAGCCACAGGTTGGACATGCCTGATTTAATATATCTTCCTCACTGACTCTGTGCTTTAGTTGCTTTCTTCCAGCACTCGTAATTCCCTAAACACAGCAGATACTTTCATGGCTTCGCATCTTGTCCTCATTTGCAATGTTGTAATTGTGCTTTGCTTCCATATGCACCCATCTGAACTTTTACTCAGTCCTCCAGGCCCAGATAAAGGGCCACATATGCCATCTGGCTTACCTAGTAAACAGAAGTAAATTCTTATAGAATAAATGAGCTGTGTTTACTAATTCTTTGTTGAATAATTTTGTGTGTATTTTTATAGCTTAGTTAGTATTTTACTTGTTTGGTTTCCCACCATAGTCTTAGCTTCACAACTTACTCAATATTCTTAGGCAAATAATTTTTTTAAGCTACTATTTCCATACAGTTTGACCTACCATGTATGCTGTGAGATGCGAAGTAAGGAGTGTTGTGAGGAACAAAATAAGTATTTGGTTAATTACCAAGTTCTATATACTTATTAGATATAACTATTACAGTTAATAAAATTTTCAATACTGAATTGAACTTAAAATCCTGATTATATATTTCAGGTTAAATATCAATGCCCTGACTTCTATGAAGAACTAAATAGTGAAATGCTCTTGGTTTTCCTCTATTAGTTTTGCTTTTATTGTATGTAAGCAGACTATGAATTCCATGAATATTATTTGATTTATTGCTGTATTATATCATTAAGTGAGTGAATTAATGGATATTAGTATAAAATATAGCAACTTGAACCGAGTTTGACAAATGGATGAGTAGACTGAATAGGTTTATTGAGTGAATGGTTTTTTTCAGTGGGAAGAAAAGATTCAAAAAGTTATTTTAAAAGTCATCTGATACTTAGTCACTCAGTTGGCAAGCGTTTTTTATATCAACCTCCTTCTCATTAAATCTCATTGGGCACCTGGTTGTATTTTATATACTTATAGGCAGCAAAGCATTATTTAAAATGAAATTAGCCATTTTGTATAAATCACTAATCAGAACAATATGTCTACTGAACATATACTTACCTATTAAATGGGTGTTACTCTTTTTTCTCACAATTTGTTGCTGAATTCCAGCATCTAAACTAAAACTCAGAGCCAGGACAGTAGAGCCAGACTCCCTGAATTTAGTTTCAATATATTCTTCCTTCTACTTTTTCACCCTTATTTGTCTTGTTCCTCAACTATGAAATGAGGCTAAAATGGACTCTTAACTCATTGGATCCTTTGAGGATTAATGGTTTGATAAATATCAACTTCTGTCATAGTGCCTCATTCATAAGAAATACTCAAATAATGTTAGGTATTGCTGCTTTTTGTGATTGCTGTTTTTATTATAATCATCTTCATATGACTCTAAAGCCTCAAGAAAACACTGATTTATAAATATCTATGTATAAAAATAAACATTTTTCTAAGGCTATGGTTCAACACAAAGTCCTGCCTTGACTTCTTCTTAGACTGTAAAGTCTATGAAAGGCTGCGAGACTTTGTCACCATCAGAGCTTCAAGAGTGTCTGGAGACTGTGGGATCAGATATGGGGGCAAGCAGAAAGCAGGTTAGGATGAAGGAAGTAGCTTTCCCACAAACTTATCTATCAAGGGCTTCTAGATAGATGAGATTGGAGTCTCCCTTTGAATATGAGGACAAGAGTCTGTAAGCCACAGGTTGCAATGATATTCAATCTGGTGTTTTACTATATTTCATTTAATATTTCTTTGTGACTAGTTCAGAGATTTAAGAACTATTTTCTCAGTAAGATGAAAAGGTACCCAAGTTCAGGACAACATATTATTTAATATATTTTATATTATGGGACACAGTAATGATCTAGTAGATGAGATAAAAGGAATTATGATTATTCTACATTTTTAACATCTCTAATTTGTACCTGGTTTTATGTACTTTGATTAAATGCTGTTGATTTTCATATTCTTTTGAGAATACGTGGTTTTATAGTATTATAAAGAGATCAAAATAATTGATGGCAAACAAACTATTTTTAAAATGATCATCTCTAAAGGTGAATTTAATATCTAGTTCTGGCCAGATACAATTAAGTAAATATAGGTATCTATAATTAGGGTCACTACTTTACCCTATGAGACACGTAGTCATTGAGTACATGGTTTATCTTACTCACTTTTATGTGTCCCTTAGAAGCTTTCAAATTACCCCATTCCAGCTTTGTACCTGTAGGCAAATTGGTTCACTCCTCTGAGTCTCAGTTTCTTTAATAGTAAATGGCAAAAAGGGTGCCTACTCCGTGGGATTAAGTGACACAATCTACTTATATTAAGCATATATTAAATACATAACAAATGGTGAATGTTGGTGCTGGTGATGCAGTTGAGGAGATTTGTAACTATTTTTAAATGAACATGTATCTCTGCTTAGAATTACTGAAAACCAGTATGAAAGTTCTTCAAAAAATTAAAAATATAACTACCATATGATCCATATCAATCCACTTCTGGGTATCAGAAATCATTGTGTGGAATAGATACCTGCATGCAGCCCTCTGTCCACTGCAGCATTATTTACAATAGCCAAAACATGGAAACAACTTAAGTACCCATCAGTAAATGAATGATTGAAGAAAAAAACATACATACATACATATATGTATATCCATGTATGTATAAATGAGAACTGTCTGGAGAAAAATGTAGGCATTGTAAATATAACGAGAATGGTTACATGGCCGGATACTTTTTGGACAGCGTGTGTGTGTGTGTGTGTGTGTGTGTGTGTGTGTGTGTGTATTTATAATTCTGCCATAAAAAGAAAAGAAATTCTACCATTTGTGACACCACTAATGGAACTTGAGGGTATTATGCTAAGTGAAATAAGCCAGACAGAGAAATACATATATTGTGTGATCTCATATGTGGAATCTGAAAAAAAAAAATGAACTCATGGAAACAGAGAATAGATTGGTGGTTGCCAGCAGAGGAAGTGGGGTGGGGGAAAGGGTACAAACTTTTAGTTATAGAATGAGTAAGTTCTGGGGATCTATTTTACGGTTTACTTAACTGTATTGTATTGTATATTTGAAAGTTGCTAAGATGGTAGATCTTAAAAGTATTCACCATACAAAGAAATTGGGAAGACCCATATGATGTCATGAAAGTGTTAACTAACCTGTTGTAGTAACATTTTTTTTATCATACACATAAATCAGGTCATTGTGTTGTATACCTTAAACTTATGCAATGTTGATTATATCTCAATAAGACTGGAAAAAATATAAAAGGAAAAAAAGGAAACTGATTGGCTAAGAATTAATGAGTTGGGGAAGCTGGGATGGCTCAGTGGGTTAAGTGCTCGCTTTACGGCCTTGGAGACTGAGGATCGAATCCCAGGCCTGGCCCAGGCAGACCCATATGCTGAACTGAGGTGTGCGCCCAGTTCAGTTCTTGCAGGGGCCTATGTGGGAGGCTCCCGGCCCAGTTCCTGCCCTGTGCAGCTCTGCACCCACCTGTGGAGTGAAACTATATGGAAAACTAATGCTGTCAACTATGGAGACTGCTCTTGGCCCTACCTCTTCTCTCTGTCTCTCTCTGTCTATCTCTCTTTCTGTCAAAAAACAATAAAAATAAATCTTAAAAAAAAAAAAAGGGGGAAGCCGTTTTGGCTCAGTGGATTAAGTGCTCACTTTGCAGCACCTGGGGACCGAGGATCGAATCCCGGCCCCGGCCAGTGTGGACCCATATGCTGAACTGGGGAGTGCTCCCAGTTCAGTTCTCACCGGGGTGAGACCCCTGCCCAGTTCCTGCCCTGTGCAGCCCCGCCCACCTGTGAAATGAAACTATGTGGAAAAACCAATGATGTGCAACTATGGAGACAGCTCTGGGCCCTCCCCCTCCTCTCTGTCTCTGTGTCTGTCTCTTTCTCTCTCTCTCTCTCTCTGTGAAAACAATAAAAATAAATCTTAAAAAAAAAATTAATGAGTTAGATGTGAGAGCAGTCTGGAGTGATATCTGTCACCCCATTGATTGTCTGCCAGGGTTGATTCAGCTGATCTGGCTGGCTAAGCTTGTGTCCCCTTCCTCACTCCCTGTTCCATGTGCATCCCCCCAGAAGCTGCATGATTGGTCAAAGAGCTTCCCCCATAGAGGAGAGGACCATTTTTTAGTCAAGGGTATATATGTAGCTGTGCTCCCCTGCTAGAACCTCTAAACAAACTCTCAAAAATTAATAAGTGCATCTTAAAACTAGAATGAATTTTTCTGTTAACTAGCTATATTCTTTAACCTCAATTCTTTCAATTTATCATGTTAGACTTATTAAAATAAATGGAGTATCTAGTTTTTTTTAACTGTTTGAATGTTATCAGAGGATTTTTAAAAACAGAAATTTACTAGAAGTTTAATATTCTCTGGATAATATTTAAATAAACCAGTTCTGTATAATTTATTCTTAGATAAAAGCATCAACATGTTTGGAACATAAACCAAATTCTGTCTTTTGCTGAGTTTCCCAATTTAGTAAAAGCATTTCAATTGTACTTCTTAAATGTAGTGTGACTTAGAATACTGGAAGCTTCCCAGAATGTAGAAAAAGGAGAATAATTTATATTTAATTGGTCTAAACCTACCTTTCCTAGGTCAATAAGAAGAGAAGCCAGTAGCATTAATCAAGATAAAATTATCAGCTGATTAATCAGTGTTCTAATTACTGCATAGTTCTTTACCTTTTCAGTTTTAATTACTAAACCTCATTGTCTTTTCCATATGGCTAACATGTATTCAAAGTGTACTTTTTCTCCAATGAAATCATAAAGATAAAAATACACATTTTAGCTATTAAAAAGGCAAGTATAAAAAGTTGCTAGTGCCTCTTAAGAATTTCCTGGAAAGGTATAAATAAGTTGTGTGATTGGACAAGGAAATAATGATAAACTAATCGATTTAAGTGGGCATATAGCTATGAATATGAAACCAAGCTTTGTGAGACAGGGGGTCCTGTCAGTCCTAGTTCATCATGTGGATTTGTGTAACTTATGTTTGATTTCAATTGCTTTTAAATATAAATTATGAAAATACATTGGAGATTTCAAAAATTTTTTTCATGAAGGTCTGAATTTGTTTTTTTAGATGTGTTTATTAGGAATATGTGGACTTCACACAATGGTTTCTCACCCTTCAGCACTATTTACACTTGGGGTCCATAGTTCTCTGTTTAGGGGGGCTGTCCTGTGAACTATAAGGTGTTTAGCAGCTTTCCTGTCTTGTATCCACTAGATTTTAGTAGAATCCAAACACCCACCACGTTTTGACAAACAAATGTTTCCAGATATTGACAAACATTCCCTGGGGGGCAAATTTATTCCCCCATTGAGAAGTACTGATTTCACTAATGGACATCATTAAAGCACATATTTTAAAACAGATATACTATATAATAAGGCACCCTTGCCAGGTGAGCAGAATTTTTCTATAGGTCAAGTATTTTTATGGAATACTCTTCTTATGGACAACTTTCCATACACTTTTGGTAGTATAATGATGACACTCATCATCATGATGACAGCAATAACTAATGTTCACTGAACAAATCTGTCACAGTATGAAGACATCTGCATGCATCACTTTATTTAATCTTTAAGGTAGCTAGCTCCATTAGGGAGGTCTACTTGTTACCAACACTCTTTCTTAAAGAGTTTTGCAGGATTAACAATGTCTGGTTATAAGTTAAGTCTTCTTTACCAGGTTTGAAAGGGCATGATTCAAAATAACAATTCCTGAGGACTTTTTTTGCATTTCTTAGGAGGTGAGAATTTTTTTTTTAAGTCATTTAGAATTTTGACTACTTTTTCTTTTCTTTTTTTTTTTAATATTTATTTTTATTGTTTTTGACAGAGAGAAAGATACAGAGACAGAGGGAAGGGGGAGGTGCCCAGAACAGTCTCCATAGTTGCACACCATCGGTTTTTCCACATTATTTCATTCCACAGGGGGACGCGGGGCTGCACAGGGCAGGAACGGGGCTGGGATTTCACCCCAGTAAGAACTGAACTGGGGGCACTCCCCAGTTCAGCATGTGGGTCCACTCGGGCTGGAGCCGGGATTCAATCCTCCATCCCCAGGGCTGCAAAGTGAGTGTTTAACCCATTGAGCCATCCTGGCTTCCCCTGACTACTTTTTCAATTGTGTCAATCTGTAATCTATTAAGAAAATTAATGTTAAAGATTTGGGTTTATTTAAATATTACAAGAGGATTATCTTAAAATTCTAAGGGGGAATTGTTTGGAGTTAATGAAAGGACAGTTATGGGGCTGAGTGTAATGAAAAGAACATCATAGTTATTTAATTATAAAAACATGAAGTATGATTTTGTATGAAATAAATATTTTCTCTGCAAATTTTTCCTCTTCTTCCATCTCTTTGTCCCTCTGTTCTTCCCTTCTTTCCTTCTTCTATTCATGATAAAATGCTATATTATTTCCAATGTGCATTATGTATTCTTGTAGTTGGAAAACCATTGAGAATAGCCACCACTTGTAACTAAATGACTTCAGCACGAATTAATTCTATTTGCATGGTCCTAATGAATAATTGTGAACACTGATGTGTCAGGTACCTAATTGTTTTTTAGCTACCTCATCAAATTCTAAATATTTTCCCTACCTACATAGACTTAACATCCTACCTCTCCTATCAAATATTATTACTGTTTTTAATTTTAGATTTGGCTTAGATAACATAAAGTTTAATGTGTCAGTTCTAGACTTTCAATTATTTGTAACTCCCCTTTTCAGAAAAATGTTTAGACTGCTTTCAGAAAATTGGACTAAATGTACATGACTATTTCTGTGAGTATTTATTCTAGCATTAGAGCCTGTTCCAAGGCATGGGTGTGTTTAGGTACAGGATTCTTCAGTGACAGTAGTCAACCTCTGTATCTATAGTTGTTCAATTGAGATAGCCTCCCTATTTCCTTTTAAGTGCATCATAATAAAAACATTTACTGTTTTTAATTCTTTGGGGAGAATATTTGCAAAGTGAGCAGATAAATGAATTTATAATTTTTATATGAGGGTACAGGAATTATATTTTTAGGGGCTACTATATTTAATATAATGTTATGTGTTTCTTAAGCATAATGCTGTTGGATAATGAATGGTCATAATGTTTAAGTTCTAAGAGGGAAACCGACTTAGAATGAAAATCATTTGTTGAAAACAATGGTAGATCAGGTTAGTTTTATCTTAGTCCCTTGTTGTAATGAATTAAAATATCATTTCTAAAATAATATGTCAATCACGTTTAGCATGGTTTGCAGATGTTTCCTGTGCCACTTTTGACCAGAACCTTGGATAAAATGTTAGCCTGGGAAAACACAGCATAGAAAGCAATTGAATGTTACAGGTATGTGGTATCTTTATATATTATAGTAGGTTACTAAACAGAAATCACATTTCCATAGTAGTTAACTAAATACTATATCAGAGATACCAGGAAAAATGAAAGAAAGAAAAAAAGAAAAAGATACCCAAGAGAAAAATAGTCAAAGAACAAGAGCTCACAATACATAAAATAAAAAATACAAATTTAAATTTAAGGAAAGCATGCTTAATTCTAATTGTAAGCAAAATATTGCAAAGAAACTGTAATGAGTTTCTCATTGTTGGCAAACAAATTTACAGAAATGTTTAAAATAATAATAATTTAACATTGAAATGCAATTTATTATAGGTTTCCTTGGAAGTAAGTTGGGTAGTATATATGGTAATGTAAATTTCCAAATGTAAATTTACTTTGATTCAGATATTTAATTTAGCTTTTCTTAAATAAAACATATGCATGTAGATATAAACACATACTTAACAATGAAATTTTAATTACTGTATGATATTTACATTAGCAGAACTGGTATAATTCAAATGTCAGAATTTTTTATTTTTTTTAAAAATATTTATTTATTTATTGTTTTTTGACAGAGAGAGAGAGAGAGCGCGCACGAGAGAGAGATACGGAGACAGAGAGAGAACTGAACTAGGGGAGCTCCCAGTTCAGCATATGGGTCCGCACGGGCCGGGGCCAGGATTCTATCCTCAGTCCCCGGCGCTGCAAAGTGAGTGCTTAACCCACTGAGCCATCCCAGCTTCCCCAAATGTCAGAATTTTAAAATGCTGATAAATTAATGGATTCAGGAACTGACCATCAATGGCTGCTAACATTAGAAAAAGACAATCTAATGTTATATATCACCTGAGGGTGATATACCATACCAACTATGAAATATTATTGCCAAAACATGGAACCTGAATCTGAACAAAAATCTGGATCTAAAAACCTCTTTGTAGAAAACAGTTGATAGAGAAACATGTTGAATGACATTTACGATGATGCAAATTAGTATAATCTAGAACATGAGAAATCCATTGACTTATTTATTTTCCTCCCTCCCTCCTCCACCCTCCAACAAAGAAATTGCAAGGGAATAAAAATAGAGATGAAGAGGAACCTATTGATTAAAAGAGGCTTATTGACCATTTGCAGTGTATGAATTTTATTTGGATGTTGATTTTAATGAGGCTTGAAAGTGAAAAATAGAGAAACAGAGAATATGAGAATGAGAGAGGTGAAGCTATCAAAGATTTTTGAACACTGCTTGGATGTTTGATATTTGATGATATAAAATAATTATTTGAAAATTTTGAGATATGATAATGATATTATGCTTATAGTTTCAGAAGAAGTTCTTATATTTTAAAGGTAGAGTGGGAAATAAGTGAGGGAAAGTGAAATGATCATGAGTTGATAATTCTTTAAGCTGGGTCATGGGTAAACGGTGGTTCACTATATCAGTCTTACTTAAAAACAATAATTGCCCTAAATGTTTAACGATATGGCTTTGATTAAATAATTATGGTATATCCATGAGATAAAATAATATGCGGCCATACAAATGAGTAATATATTATATATCATGTAAAGTGTTTAAGAATACTTAGGCATCTAAAATGTTCATAAAATATTAATAAATGTAAAAAGGTTTCTAAGCAGTATGCAGAGAATTACCCCATTCAAATGCATAGAATTGAAATAAAGACTCCCAAATTAGCAGTAACTATCTCTGAGCAAGAGGATTATGGGTTATTTAAATTTCTTCTTGTGCTTTTTTGTATATATTTCAAACTCCTGTAATAAACATGCATTGATTTGGTTATCAGTTTTACAATATCAATAAAACGATGGAAAGAACAAATATATTTTAGAAAACTTTTCTCCCTAGATTATGAAAACAAAAATTGTATATTCTACAGGCATAAACTTTTTGTAACATAAACAAAGCACTATTTTATGATTATATGTCACAAAATAATGTATTGCTATCACTTGACTGGGATAAGTCAAGGAAAATCAATTTTGTTATGTATATCTTGTTTAAGAAAGAAATCAGTGAAGTGTAGATTTTTTTTAATGTGAAAGGGTCAAGGAGGAGTCTACCATACATATAATACCTGGATTAAGCTATATAGATTATATTTGCACTTCTCAACACAAACTTTTGAGGTTTACTTGTATATCTGTTTTATAGGTGAAGAAGTAGAGACAAAGTTCAGCAGTATGTAACTGCCTGAGCTGAGGATCAAGCTAAGGTCATTCTGGCTTCCACCCAGTGGTGGGCAAACAGCGGTTCGCTACGGCTCGCTGTGGCTCGCTGCGGCTCGCTGCGGCTCCCGAGCCGCATGCGGCTCTTTGACTCCTTGGCTGCAAGGAGTCAAAGAGCCAACCCTTTTTTTAGGATGTGTATGCCCTCAGGGCCAAAATATAATATTTTGCTATTAATATGTTATGAAAGCTAAAAATCATACAATCTATTCTTTTGATTCTTGTTATCCAATTTCTAAAATATTCTCATCACAGGGATTAAAATAAATTGAGAACTTAAATTTTATTTTATTTAGAAAAAAAAATGATAAATATCTAAATCTACAATGGTGCTGTGCAGATAATGTGATGCCTCTCCTTTCCTCCTGAGTCACCTTGATAGGTCATCTTGTAGTGAGGTTA
This sequence comes from Craseonycteris thonglongyai, assembly GCA_004027555.1. Classification (NCBI taxonomy): domain Eukaryota; kingdom Metazoa; phylum Chordata; class Mammalia; order Chiroptera; family Craseonycteridae; genus Craseonycteris; species Craseonycteris thonglongyai. The sequence continues at coordinate 12,406 of PVKE010013540.1, read as the reverse complement.
ACATGCACAGTGATCTCTATGTGACTATGGGTCACCTAGCTCTAATATTAGAGGAGTTTTGTGTTTTTCTTTTTTGTTTTTCTTTTAATTCAAGGGATACCTATTAAGATCCATAGAGTAAATTTTATGGAGTGCATGACTTTTCCCTGCTGGCACATTCATTTCTTCTCCCTACAAGCAATTATGATGTGCCATGCTATCAACTTGGTCAACAGTCTCAGAATAAATCTTGTAATATTTTCAAATAAGGTAGGCTTTAGAATATATTTTACATGGATATAGATGTAGTGTCAAGTTCAGTCAAGATTAATTATTGCTGCGTTGGGCCCTTACATACTTATAATGGACTAGCATTTATTCATAGTGAATTGAAAAAGATTAAGAAGTGAAAACACAGGCACAAAGTAAGATATTTGGAACAACATAAAAACCACTGCCTTTTTCTCACACTTCTGGTGGGGGAGAGGGTGTGTGTGTGTGTGTGTGTATATATATATATGTATATATATATATATATACACATGTATATATGTATATATATATGTATATATATATATATACACACACACACACACACACACATATATACACACACGCACATAGTACTATGAAATATTAATATATTTTAATATGGACTGTTTTGGAATACATTAAATATGGAAATCTTGACACTTTACATCAATGTGCTTCAGAGACAAAGAATCACAGTATTTATGTAGGAGAGTGTAAGAGCATACTAGTACATGATGTTAGTTTTGCTTCCAAAATATTTTATCCAAGTTATTATCTGGGTTATTATGACCCATCACACATATCTCTTTGTAATTATAGTCTTTATTCCAATATAAGGGTAATCTCTTGACCAATCAATTTATTTTATCTCTGTTCTAATAATTTTATAAAAGAATGTGAAAACAGCATCTGCTTACATTATAAATTTTAAAAAAATCATGGGTAGTTTTTCTTAATATTATGGAGAAATTTATATCTCTTGTAATTCAAGATTTTCAGTAGAAGATTTTATTTCAAAAACTCAAGTAGCAAATCTATTGTGTTTTTGCATATTCTGAATATTACTTGCACTGTGGCCACTCTCAAGTAACTTTTCCTTTCTCATTCATATTACACCTGTTATTATATTTTTAAAATTACAGCAGCAATTTTTTCTGTACTCACATATAGAATATATAAGATTAATGGATAATTAGAGCCATAGCTATCAGTCCTTTTGTATATAGGCACTCTTGGAAGTTCTATACCTTTGTGTTTTTGTTTCTAAGGTTAAATCTTAGTTCTCAGAAATAGTTTCTTTTTAAATGTATGACAAAAATAGAGAACCAATGTGAACTAGTTAGAATATGTTTTAAAATATTTTGAACCTTGATGAAACAGGTGGAAACTTCTTTTGCTTTGGTGTTAGGAATCACATGTATTAACCTTTCTTTGGTATTTCAGTGCAGACTCTCCTCACATATCACATTAATAGTCAGCATATACATTTCATACACTGGGGGATAAATCACAGCCAATGATTATCTTGGTACTTCAGTTTTTTCTGACTTGAATTGATATGAATTTTAGTCTTGCTTGACTTATCATAACACAGCCCATTTTGCTGGCATACATTAAATGTATAGTGCTCTACTTATTATGATTGTGGATCTGTGATCATCTTTCTGGCCACTTAAGAAAGAGCACGAGTACTTACAAGTACTGCAAACACACTGGTCATTGAAGATATCAATGAGTAAAAGGTGAGTGGGTTGGTGATAAATGAGAGAGAAGTACCTTTGTTTCAATATTTATTGAGGATTGTTTTTAATGAATTGTTCTGTCTAGAGTGGAAATACTGCTCTTTTTCTCCCTCTTCATAATCTCTTTAGTGGGTCAAGTTGCTGTCTGTGACTATAGCTTCATTATTTAGCGATCCTGAACAAGGGTGAAAGCCTCAGTCGGGTTATCAGTTAAGTTATGTATTGGTGTTTTCCATGAATATGCCAGAGCAGAAATCCACTAATATGCCACAGAGAGGGGAGGGCCTGCTCATTGTACTTCAAGGTGGGTTTGTGAAACCTTACTATAGTGGATAAAAATCTGAAGAACATATATCTCTGATCGGTTTTGCAAAGTCCAATTTTGGCATCATATTTCATGATTTACATTTGGGAAAGTGAAGCACGACAAATCTATAAATGCTCTTTCACTGCAGGAAAACCTTCCTGCACGGGATTAGTTTAGGATAAGCTGAGCCTCAGAGATTCCATACCCAGCCTGAGCAGGGGAGAGTGCAGGCTTGTCTTGGTCATTCTAGTTTCTGTAGATAATGCCAAATTAATAAAAACAAAAACTACCACTCATCACTGAAGACATAATTTTAATAATACCTGTGCATTTGCATCATTCCAAAATGATTCCATATAATTATTTCATGTTATCCTCCCAACAACTTTTTGAGATTGATAACTTGAATCTGACTGTGGGCTTGGTTTAGAGACATAGAAAAGGGCCCAACTCTTATTCTGGAGCACCCTTGTCAGACATTATTGATCATTCCTCTTTTACTTATCGCTTCATCCTCTTACTCGATACAGGATTTTCATATCTCTATACAAAAATACTCAGCTCACTCTTACTTTAAGCAAGCCCAAAAAACAACTCATCTTTTAATAACATACCTGATTTTTGTCCAGTATTCCCATTGCCAGCCAACTGTCAGGAAAGGGGGAGTCACTCACTCTCGAAAGATCCTGCCTTTCATTTCTTTCTCCTTCAATTTATCGATCTTATTGTGAATTCTTTTCAACAGTTGGCACTGAGAACCATTTTGTGTTTCCTCTTACCCTTTCAGGGTGCTCCTGCTCAGTCTAGTTTTAGTGATCTTCATCCAAAATTGTATTTTTATCCCACCCTCTCTTATGTTTATTAACATGCATATATATATATATATATATGCTTAGCATGCCCCAAACTGAGCCAATTTCCAATGGGTTCATGTCTGTTTCATTTTACAAAATTATTTGTGACCTTATGCAGTGATTTGATGATCAACCTCTTTGCTCAATAATTCTGGGTCAAATGTGGGATATTTGTCAGTTTTCAATAACTTCATTCTTAAATAACATACAATTTGTTAATCCACTTAAAGCCTTGTCATTTATAATTTATTATTTTTTAATAAAAATTTCAAATGTTTTCTCCTTTCACCCATATTAGTACTATATTATTATAGTCTGATCTTGCATTACTGCAGTAATATCCTAACTGATATTTCTGCTTCAAATATTACTTCTTTACAAATATCTATATTCCTGATAATGTTGTTAACATTTGTCTATTTAAAACCCACTTTTTACAAACTACCTTTCAAACTTCTTGACATCTCACATGAGATCTTTTGACCTGTTTTAGCCACTCTTTTTGAAATCATTTCTTCTACTTCCCTTGCATCTTACTCTGTAACTGGAAGGAGTCACTTTGCCATTCCTAGGATTCTCTGTATCCTCTGGCATCCTTGCCTGAAATGCCCTCTGTTAGGAGTTGTATAGTGTCCTCCACAAATTCATATTCTCTAGGAACCACAGAATGTTACCTTATGAGGAAATCAGTAATTTGCAGATGTAATTCGGTAAGATGAAATGGTAGATCAGCATGGATGCCTACACTCATTATGACTGATATCCTTATAAGCGTAGAGGAAGCACAGGGAAGAAGGCTTTGTGAAGACAGAAGCTGAAATTGGAGCAGTGCATTTGCAAGTCAGGGAATGCTAAAGATTGCCACAATACCAGAAGCTAGAAGATTGTCATGGGATGGTTTTCCCCTTTGTCCTGCAAAAAACAACCCAGCACTGCCCAAACCTTGATTTCAGACTGCTAGACTCCAGAACTGTGGGAGAATAAATTTCTGTCATTTGAAGCTAACCAGTTTGTGGTAATTTGTTAGGGAAGCTCTAGGAAATTAATTTACCCAACCCATTCCCAATTGAAGTAACCTTCAAGATCTCCTAGGTCTGGGTGAAGGGCCCACCTCTGAGTACCATGCACTTAGTTCTCTGTTCTGTCACTTTTTGGAATGACCAGCCACTGAGCTTCTTGAGGGAAATACATGAGCTTTTGCTCTATGGCTCTAGCACTACACACCGTGCCTGGCATAGAATAGGGTAGGATTTTATTGATCGATGAAATCCCCAAAAGACAGGTTTCTGATGTGGGTCATCACACATTCCTTTTAACCCCTGTATTTTGTTTTGCTGCATTTTGTTTTTAATGGTAGACTTAACTTAAGTATCCAGGTATATTTATGATTTTGACTTTTCTTTTGGGAGACCCTAATGAATAAGTGGTTATACTTTAGGCACAAAGTTCTGCAGTCAGTGGAAAATCCATTGTGTCTATTGGTTAATATTGCAGCAGAAGTGAGTTTTTCTGGTTGGATAATCAGCTTTGACTTCTTCAGATACAGAGAGTTGGCTCCATGGCCGAGAGATAGGAGAAGTTTAAACGTGAAGAGTGGGCTGAGCCTCTTGGTGATGGAGGGGAGGCAGAAGCTAGAATGATGAAATAAAACGTGGGGAAGCCGGGATGGCTCAGTGGGTTAAGCGCTCACTTTGCAGCGCCGGGGAACAAGGATCAAATCCCGGCCCATGCGGAACCATATGCTGAACTGGGAGCTCCCCCAGTTCAGTTCTCTCTGTATGTCTCTCTCTCTCTGTGTGTGTCTCTCTCTGTCATAATAAATATATATATATATATATTTTTTTTTTACATATTATATATTATGCATATATATATATATGTGTGTATGTGTGTGTATATATATATATATATATATATATATATATATATATATTTGAAATAAAACGTGGGGGCAATTAAGTGAGATTTGGGGCCACTTTGTTACCTATAATAAGTTCTTGGCAATTGGTACTTTTTACTAGTTTCATTTCTGTGTACACCTTCCACTAGCCAAATACTCTCTGCTCCTCCTCCTGCTGTCCCCCAAATCCACATACAGAAAGTTGAATAGTATCGGTTTCTTCTGAAAGTTCCTCAATATTCCAATTTTCTTTCCCATGATTGACCTATCTTTGTGTCATTTCATTCTTCTCTTATAGATAAATGTAAGTAAAAGATAAGAGATGAAAATGATACTTTCTCTATAACCAAGTCCATTTCTTTTTAAGTCATTAGAAGACAAAATGAATCTCAAAAATTTTAATGAATTTGATAGCTACATTGCACATCTAGAAAAATTTAGACTACAAAATGCACATCAATTATTCGGTTAACTGATGGGAAAATAAAGGCAAGTTTGGAAATTGTTCATTTTCTATGAATATTTATAAATAATTAACTTGCATCTCAATTTAGAACCTAATAACAGTTTCTTTTTTTTGGTTTGTTTTTAATATCTGAGTTAATTATATGCTGGAGATCTAGTTGCTTGGTCCTCCTTCCTAGTGGAGATTGAATAACCACAGATAATGAAAATAACCGTTCTTCTGTGGCTTTTGCCACCTTGTTGTGTAGCTAAAGGAAGACACAAAACCATGCTGTGTGAAGGGCAACTGGCTTCTGAGGGAGGCGCCCTCTCCCCTTCTCTACTCCCAGTCTTTTTACAAAGAATTTTATACCTTTGAGTGTAAATACTTTTCTTACACACTTTTTACTAAAGAAAGAAAGAAGGAAAAGGTGTGCAAGAGAAAGAAGCCAGGAGGAAGATATCTGGCTCAATGTAAATGGTGAAAAGCTACATTGCTACATCCTCCTGAGATCTATGCCCCTTGGGTAGACACACGCTTAATTCTGTGAGGGGTACAGAAAGTGCAAATCTCTCAGGATGAAAAAACACCAGAAAGAACTGGGCCAAACCGGGTAGAAAAGACCCCTGTACTTTGTGAAAAAAAACAGCTGCATAGAAGAATCAGACCACTGAGCTGTTATCAGGAGGGAGGCCATTAGGGGGCTGCCCCTTTTGTCTCTTCGCCTTGTACGGGCTGGAGGATGGAATAATTGTGGACAAAGGGTCCGAGGAGGGCGGAGGGTAGGGTATGAACTCTGAGGCGGCTGTTTGCAGCTTTATTTACCATCCCATCTTTCGGCCAAGTCCTCCTGGCCAGTTACGAGCCTCTTCCAGGAAGCTGACTGCGGGGTAACACTGCCATCTAGTGGCCACCGTGTCCGTGTGAGTCTGCTTTCTCTGTCCTCTGGCCTGCTGTCTCTCCCTCCTCTCTCTCTCTTTCTTTCTCTCTTGCTCTCTTTCTCTTGCTCTCTCTCTTTTTAAAAAAGGTTTTTATCCCGTTAAGGGAAAAAAAAACTGGCTCTTGGAAAACAACCAACTCTGTTGGAACTCAGAGATAATAATCAGTTTCTCTGGGCTTGTGAAATTGGCTCATTAAGCGTGCTTTTTAACAGAAAATATTGGAAGCGATTAAGTCTCCTTTACTGAGTGGGCATGAAATGGCCAACCTTCGGCCACCCACAGCTCCTAGGTGCCTGGCGCCGTTTTATGCATGCAGCGTAATGTCTTTACTTGAAGTGCTGTTTATTCATCACCTGCTTATTTATCTCTTTGCATTTGGCAGGCACATCGATCAATGTTAAACTGTCACATAAGGTTATTTTTCTTTTACATAACAGTATAGGCCTAAGGTAGCACCATATTAAAAGTAATAACTTTCTAACTTGTAGCTGAAGATGACAGCCTCATTTTTACCTGAATATATTACAGCAAGGAATTCCTCATTCCATTCTCCCTCTCCCTCCCTCACTCCTCTAATACTCAGCTCTTCCAAGGTCAAAGGCTTCATTCCGCCTTGCTTCTCTCCCACTTTGCAAACCACTTGATTTTTCCTTTCAGCATCCAGTTATCTTCATCTTTTAGGCTGATAAACCTACAGCGAACATTCTATCCACTTGCTGTACACGTCTTCCTTTTCCCTCTTCATGATGACATTTCCCACTTTACATAGAGAAGTGGTAGCCCAAAGAGCTCTGGAGAAGCAAAAAACATTCTCCATATGGTGGTGAAAGTTGTGATTGTCTTGTATTTTTTCACAGCCATCTAATAAATGTGGTGGAATTTTGCTGCCTTTTATTTTTGCTTTGGCGTTGTAAGAGGCAACAGCAACAGCAACCACAGACCCAATGGAAAAATGGCATTAAACATCTGAAAGCAACTTGCATTGCTTTGAAGCAACTGGTATTGGTTTGGGGTGTTTAAGCTGAGTTGTTTTCCTCCTCCTTTCTTTGGTCTTTGCTTGGTTTGTGTTGCTTTCAAACCCTACCCAGTTTGTGATGCCTCCCTTCTTGGCAGTAGGCCAAGCAAGCTTTCTTTGTACAAACAGGTTTTCTCTTTGGCTTTCATTCCTCTTTTTTTTTTTTTTTTTGTCCCTCCAGTCCAATCTAAAAATGCCTACAGATAGAATATCAGATCTTTTTAGTATCAAATTTCAAAGTGGCCCTTAGAATTCTTTCCTGCCCTTGATCTCTCCTTTTGGATTTCAGCTCAGATTTGGACTCAGTTACTAAATATGTCTTAGACAGTGGCTTTCTGATACAATGCTTTGATAATCTTGTATACACAGGATTTAAATGTTTTATCATAGCCGACATTGCTGTACAACTGTTCTTGTGACACAAGGTACTCCACCCATTCAGCTAGTATACTTCTGTGTGTACCAAAATAGCTCATCTAGGAAGTATGAGGAGATAAATGTAAGTGGTTTAGATAGTATGGTTTAACATACTGCTGAAGCACCTGCTGTGGAGACTCACAAGCTTAGCATTGAATGGAGCCCACCTTTTGGATTTACTTTTGCGTTCCTGTGCATAGATGATGGAATTCTGATCTGTGGTGATCTATTTTATCATGGGTAGCACAGCTCCAGAAGAAAAGCATGTCCATTAAAAGAAAATGCAGCCCAGCCTGTGTCTATGCTCCTACGATCAATATTTGCAGTAACGTGGTTTAAATGTATGTGTGGCTCTGAGGCTGTCCATTCTTTCACCATGACCTGCTGCATTGATTAAGGCCAGTGATAGAGGGGAGAAGAGCAAATCAGGCGAGGAAAAGAATTAAAAGGAAAAATAGAAGAAAATGAAAGCTATCTTTAGGAGTCTAGTAGATGTACTTTAAGCCATTTATGGGTGCCATGTTTGCTCGGTATCCCACGCTGTAGGAGAATATACCCTCTCTCTATCTCTCACATAGGGCTGTTTTGTCTTTCAAAAACAAACAGGATTTCTGCTTGCTCCTAAGATGGGCCAACTCAGTGGCTTGTGATTAACCACCAAACGTGTCCAGGCCAATGCCTGTATTTAGCTACTTGTCTTAAATTCTATTTTGTGCCTTGATGGTCTGTACTTGTGAGTTGAAGTTTGCATTATGAAAATCTCATTAATAGGAATTACAACCACTACTTGTTAAATGCTTATTTTATACCAGATATTGCTAATTTCTTTATAGACATCATCTAAATTGATTTTTTAAAGCAGGGGTCCCCAACCCTTGGACCACAGGCCACTATCAGTTCGTGGCCTGTTAGGAACCAGGTCACAAACAAGAGATGAGCAGTGGGTAAGTGAGGGAAGCTTCATCTGCAATTATAGCTGCTCCTCGTTATTTGCATTACTTCCTGAACTCTGCCTCCTATCAGATCAGCAGTAGCATTAGATTAATTGTGTAATTATCTCATTATATATTACAATGTAATAATAATAGAAATAAAGTTTGCAATAAATGTAATATGCTTGAATCATCCTGAAACTATCCCGTACTCATCCACAACCACTAGGTCCTTGGGAAAATTGTCTTCCGTGAAACCGGTCTTGTGCTCAAAAAGTTGGGACCTGCTGCTTTTAAAGCTGCCTGTGTGGTGGTCGTTCTGACTCTATTTCCACATTGGCTTCCAAGGATGGACTGTATGAGTATAAAATACCATCAGTAAAAGGCAGTAACTCTTTAAATCTACATCTGTGGCTCTAAAGCTCAGACTCTTAACCATTGTGCTAAGAATGCTGTGTCTGGGAATTGTTTTTCTCTGCTGTGATGTCTTATTAGAGTGCACATAATACTTCACCGTGGTCTGTGTATGAAGAGATATAATGCCCACTTTATAATAGTAGAACTCATTGTTGTATCACCATAGACACTTTCAATTATTTGGAGCACAAAATATTTTCAGTGGAAATGTGGATGAAAATTGGTCTCCTAGAGAAGGCAAGGCAGTCACAAGAGCAGAGCTATCTCATGGTAATACTTAGTTCCCCTTCTGCTGTAGCAAAGAAATGGCCCATGTATTTTTTGCTGGGTGAAACAGTCTCAAGGAAATCTAAACGTTTCTGAGATGAACCACTTCAGGGAACACATTTGTTGATTAACTGGATTGGAGTATGAAGACTATAATATGTCTATATTATAATAGGTAATAGATTACTACTTGTTCATAGAATATTGAAGAATTATGTAGGTATTAACTAATGCTGAGATTTGTGCCAGGTAAGATGTACTCCTTAACATCTAAGAATTGAATCTGGGGAAGCCGGGATGGCTCAGTGGGTTAAGCGCTCATTTTGCAGCCCTGGAGACTGAGGATCGAATCCCAGGCCCGGTCCATGTAGGCCCATATGCTGAACTGGGAAGTGCCCCCAATTCGGGGTGAGACCCTGGCTCAGTCCCTGCCCTGTGCAGCCCCGCACCCACCTGTGGAAAGAAACTATGTGGAAAAACCAATGATGTGCAACTATGGAGACTGTTCTGGGCCCTCCCCCTTCTCTCTGTCTCTGTATCTCTCTCTCTCTCTCTGTCATAAACAATAAAAGTAAATCTTTAAAAAAAAAAAGAATTGAATCTATATTTAAGCATAAAAAGCAGGCTATGAAATATTTAAATTTCTTTTGAAGGCAGGATGTGATCTTATGCCATAAAGAGCCATATAGAAAGTAAATTTAGGAAGAGTGTAGAAAATGGAGAGATCATTGGGAGTGGAGTGTTTGGGGAAGATCTTATAGAGCTGGTCTTTTAAGACCTCAAAGATGGATGAATAGAACATAGATTGCAGGATAGAAGGCATTCAGAATAGAGAAATATATGAGTATAGTATAAAATTTTGGAATGAGTACCCCTGCTGAAGCAAACATTAGCGTGTCATAGGCTCTTGAGTTGGGTTAGACCAGACCACAAAGATCTTTTTTTTTAAGGTTTATTTTTTATTGTTTTTCACAGAAACAGAGGGAGCGGGGGAGGCCCCAGAGCAGTTTCCATAGTTGTATACCATTAGTTTTTTTATATAGTTTCATTCCACAGGTGGGCACGGGGGCTGCACAGGGCAGGAACCGGGCTGGGGACCTCCTACATGGGAGGCATGCCACCACGAGCAGGGAGGCATGCCCCTGTGAGCCAGGGGCCTCCTGCATGAGAAGCTTGTCCCCACAAGAACTGAACTGGGGGCACATCCCAGTTCAGCATGTGGGTCTGCATGGGCTGGGGCCAGGATTTGATCCGTGGACCCTGGGACTGCAAAATGAGCACTCAACCCACTGAGCCATCCCAACATCCCCAGACCACCATGGTTTTAAAGGTCTAGATTGGACAGTTGAAACTCTCTTGCATTGAATGCCCTCTTTTATTGTCTTGGGATCTGGCAAATTTTTCTGCTGAAATTACAGCTTGGAAATTTGACCTACTTAGGGCATTGCTTGGAGCATTGGAGTTTCAAACAAGTCCTTCACTCTAAAGGAAGAATCTCTTGATACTTTCATTTTCTCAAGGATAAAAAGAAATTAAAAGTAACACATGTGAAAATTTTACTGACGAGGGTAACTTGAAGTAGGAGAATTACCTCAAGAGAGAAATAAAACTGGGAAAGCAATTTTCTAAATCTGAAATCTTTAGAGCAATGTGTTGACAAGTTTTCTTTTTACCAAAACTGGTGCATGAAAATCCATCTTATCAGAGTGATACATTTCTGTGCAATTATTATTCACATTAGAAAAGGATTTTCTATAAGATTCCATTAAATAGAAATCCCTTTGTACATTTTAAATGTACTTCAATGTACTAACCTAAACATGGACTGAAAAAAAGACAAAAAACAAAAAACCACCAAACAAAAAAACTCACAAACAAACAAAAAGTCTTTTATAAATAGCTTTTAAGGGAATCATATCTTATTAACCAGTTCATAAAGCAAGGTAAATACTCCCACGTTACTGCCACACCTTAGGCAATGTAAAGAAGCAAATTAATTACTTTTTTAAGGAATGTTCTACATGCTTAGAAGAACAGGTTCCAGGAGAATTTAGTTAGAAATGTGAAAAAATCAAGTTTGAAATAACAGTTAGAATAAAAATTTACCACTGAGCACTTTAGGAGCTTCTGCGTAGGTCCATTTAGGAAGATATCTGTGGCTTACATTGTCTCATTTTCAGTGAGTTTCTTTGTTTACCTCTCTGTTTTTCTGATTCTTCAATCAAGAATGATGTCTCTTAGTCTACATCAGCTGCTCTCAAAGGTCAGTTCTCAGAGAAGCATTATCTGCATGACACTGAGAACTTGTTAGAAATGCAAATTCTTGGACCTCATCCCTGAACTACTGAGTCAGAAATTTGGGGTGGGCTCAGCAGGCAGTCTATTGTTTTAATAAACTATTCAGGTGACTGATAATGCTGAATTTGAGAACCACTGTTTTAACTTCCTAAATTACATATTCTTATGCTAGCATTTAGTTTTGATGTAAATCAAAGGACATTTTATTTCTACACAAATACTTTCAAAGTACATTGTTTGTATATTCTGACTGCTTTGCGTAGTTGTTCTGTCTTTTTCTTCTAATGATATCTGCAGCATCTCACACCTCTCCCAACATTTTACCTTCCATGTATTTTTGTTTGTTTTTAATATCCAGCTATGTGGATGCTTCAGGTTACCTGAGCAGAGTATGAGAATAGTGATTTTGCCATTCAGGGAATTAAAAAACCAAAACCAAATCCCTATATTTGAAGTAGTGTTCTAGGACAGATTGCTTGAAGTTTGATCATCGGATAAGTGAAATGATGTTTATATATCACTTGAAATAAAAGTTCTTTTAGTTAGATAAAGACTGGTAGGTCTCAAAATAAACTTTCTCAGAAATCACTTAATTTCAACTGGCTTAAGATGACATTTGTATTAACAGGGTGCTAATTCAACAGGTTTATAGTCATTTGAAGCCAGAACATGGAAACAACCAAAATGCCCTTCGATAGACGACTGGATAAAGAAGATGTGGTACATTTACACAATGGAATACTACTCAGCGATGAGAAATGATAAATTACAGTCATTTCTGGCAACATGGATGGACCTAGAGACCATCTTATTAAGCGAAATAAGTCAGACTGAAAGAATCAGGAAACACATGACCTCA